>JANHGN010016191.1:36293-86313 GCA_024605025.1 Megaceryle maxima
TACTTCCTTTTTTCCAACCAGGGACCACAGGGGGGAAAAGCGAAGACGAATAGGTTTTGGGGGCTTTCCCCCCCCCCCCCCCCCATGCTTAAGTTACCTCAGGAAAGAAAGTCACAGAATCACAGAATTGTCATGATTGGAGAAGACCTCTAAGATCACTGTGTACAACTGTCAACAACAACAAAAAAACCCAAACAAAACACCACCATCACGCCCCCCCCGAAAACCAATCAAAATAACAACACAAACTCCAACAAACCAAAAAACCAAAGAAACAAAAAAAAACCCAAACAAAACCCCATGAAAACAACTTAAGAAATACTTTACCATCCCACTAGAACATGTTCTGAAGTGCCTTATCTACACGGTTTTTGAATACCTCTAGGGGTGATGACTCCACCACCTCCCTGGGCAGCCTATTCCAGCACCTTACTATGTTTTCACTAAAGAAATTTTTCCTAATATCTAATCTAAACCTCCTCTGGTGCAACTTCAGTCCTTTTCCTCTAGTGCTGTCATTGTTTACTTGAGAGAAGAGGCTGCACCCACCTCACGACAACCTCCTTTCAGGTAGTTGTAGAAAGCAATAATGTTTCCCCTCAGCTTTCTCTTCTCCAAACTAAACAATCCCAATTCCCTTAGCCTCTCCTCACAGGACTTGTTCTCCAGACCCTTCACCATCTTTGATGCCCCTCTCTGAATTTGCTCAAGCAAGTTCAGAGTCCCTTTGTAAGTATGAACAAAATTAATGGATTCATGGGTCTCTGTAGTCAGCTTCAAACTCCATTACCTGTTGTCTTGAACTGCTTGCAAAGTGTGAATGATTAGCTGCAAACCCAGGGAAGAAACAGGAATAGACGTGAACTTCACAGATGTTTTCTGTAATGGCCTAAAACACAGAGTTGGACCTGTGTACATAAACATATTATTCTTTTTTGTTTTGTTTTTTATCTCACTCCTAAGAAAACATATCTGCACAAAGGACATTTGGACGTTTCTGACCATTTACAGTCTGTATGAGAATTCTCAATGCAGTTAAAAGGAGGTGTGTTGGCTGTTAAGAGAAATTAATCCACTAATTTAATTAATTAATCAATAATTTCAGTACTGTTTTAAGATTAAACATTAAAATTTACTTGGTTTAGAAAAAAAAATAAGCAGGTATTTTCCCAATAGAGTCAGACCACAAAAAAAAAAGGAATCTGATGGGATACTAGAACTTTTGAAAAAAATTTTAAGCATTCCATTAGGCATAGTGATAGGTAATTCAAAAAATCTAGAATAAACAAAGACAGTCCCACAGTATGAAAACAAAGCTTCCTCTAAAGGCTTACACATGCAAAGAAAGAGGAAAATGGAACTTCAGCTTCATCAGTCAGCCATATCAATATTTTACTGCAGTTACAAATTTACATAGATGCCAAAGTATTTTATGTTGCCAAATGTTGCTTTTATTTTGCAGCACTTGTTGTGCATTCTTTTTTAGAAGTGAACACATCTGCGATGCCTTCTTCCAGTATCCATTTTTCCTTCCCTGCAATTTGGGCTAAGAAGATTACAAAGCCATAAATCAGAGCCATAGCAAATGCAAGGGATCTGATCTACAAATGTGGTTAATCTTTGCCTTTGCAAATGCTAAAGGCAGTGCAAAGAAGCTAGGGAACCCTTGGCTTTGTAGGGTGACATTTCCTTACCTTCGCAGGAGAGGCTTCTGTGGAGAGAAATGGGAAAAATTTAAGCCTGTTTTCATAAATGTTTTTGGTGGTCAGATGAGGAAAAAGTCTAAGAGCATGTGCTGAACTCTAAATTCTGTTTATGAGAAATGAGCAAGTGATCTGATGGCTGTGGTTTTTGTTGATATCTAGCTGGTCTCCATATTGTTTCTCATGGAGACTAATTCCTAAATTGTTACTAGTAGAATGTGACCAGAATAACTATTGCAAAATACCTAAGCATTGCTTGATTCAAAATACCTTTTCATTTCTTTACTGTACCTTCAGCTAAAGTTTGTTTAATACTGTTGAGTCTTTGATACTGTCACACTTTTGATATAGAGAGAAGATCCCTCTTGAAGAGGGGTGAGCATGCTGGTGAAAAGGTGTCAAATAGGCTTAGGGTTTTGGAGATAACTATTAGAAAACTTGACATATATTTCTTAACTAAGTTAATATATTAAGACAAATTGGGGTACTTGATAACCTCAGAATGTTTATGGAAGATCCTAATTTAGCTGTAAGACAATGAATTCAGAATTAAATTTTCGAGTGACATGCAGAAGATTATTTAGTTTAATATCATTTATATAGTGATATTTTCATCTTAATGGTAGGTCCACCTCTTTTTGTGAGTGTTAACTGAGATTCTCATCCTTATGTGTTTCCTTGTCCCAGTCCATAAAATAAAGATATGACACATCACTCTCTGTTACATGATAAAGACTGGCTTGAATTGTAACATTTAGACTTGGGTTTCTAAAAGACCCACTCTGCTTCCTTGTAGTACATTAGCCTCCCTGTGTGTTCTCCTGGCTTCCAGGAGAGGGAGAATTGTGGCTTTCAAGACTTAGAGTAAAAAGGAAAGGCAATTTTTTTTTGTACTGCAATATTTGTATTCTTGCAAAAAATATTTTCTTTTTCCATGATGTAGAAAGCTATTTAAGCTGCACTGCTTCCTTCTGCTCTCTCTCCTGTCTTGTGAAGTTTGAAGAAGAGAGGCTAGTCCAAATGTGGAGGTAAAGCAGCTAATAAAAGTAAAGTCTTATAAAGAGCTAGAGCAGCTACTTACTGCTAAATACTAATGACCAATAGCCACTGTCTGTTTTTATTTTAGCTGGTTGTTTACATTTGGCTCTTTACTGGTGAAATGAGTTAGGAACTGGTGGGGGTTTCCCCCTTAATGCCTCAAGTTAGAATTAAAGTTGCAGCAGTATAAGCAAGAGTTAGTTCATTCTGCTATTAAGCCTTCAGTTATGCTGATGATTTATCACTCACTGCTAATAAATGGTATTTATAGTTGGCATATACCTCCTGTAGCAACAATAACAGATGTGTTGCCTGAGATAACCTACTTTATATAGCTGTTAAAAGCCACTTTTCCTTCAAGTTTCACAATTTAAAAAATTCATTATAAACCTCTTGAATCCTCCAAGGGCTGAAACAATGCATGAAGCTGCATGTTTGATGTGCAGACCAGAGTTTGAAAAGGGCTCAGAAAAGCCCACAGTAGAGATCTGATACTTAAGTATGCTAAGCACACAGCAACTCCTAATGCGATACTTAGATCTAGATTCTCAGAAGAGTTCAGAAGAACCTTGTGTGCTGAGAGCTTTTGAAACACTGGCCATGTCAGAACAAGCACTGCTGGGGACTTAGCACTCCTCAAAAATCTGCTAAGTCTGGCTTTGATTTCTTGGTCCTAAGCACTTTTGAATGTCTGGACCTAAACAACAATCTATGCTTTGTGTGGGTTTACTTTATTTTATCTAAGGATATCATTATTCCATCCTTTCTTATAATTAAATAAGAAAAAAAGAAAAAAGAAAAAAAAGTGGCATGATGTAAGATGCCTGTAAGTGTATGAGAACTGAGTGATATCTTCTGACTGCTGTATATCCTCACTTGTCTCAGAAGCCAGCCAGAACAGGGTTGTCAATTTTACCATGTAAACACAGCTGAGAATCCTGTTTGAGCAAAATAAAAGCTGATAACTCCTGCCTTCCTTCTGGAAGTGTCAGTCTCTATAGCACTCAGTGCAGCAGAGGGTAGAAGTATTGGTGTGATGTGGCTTGGCAATAAGGTGGGGAAAATTTATATTGCAGAGGTATCTGACAGGCTTTAAGTAGTTCTCACACCCTTCCATGTTGCCAGATCTCAAGTCAGCTGTTTGTGTGAGCATTACTGAACTGAGAAGACAACAGACCTTTTGGGTCAATTAAAGAAGTGAGAAAATGGGATGGAAACTTCTGAAAACACACCAAAAAATGCATAAAACCCGTCAAAAAGTTAAATTGCTGACTATACTTTGTGGAACCAAAAACTGATCTACTCTTTTTACAACTCTTAGCCAAAAGAGCAGCAAGTGTAGGTAGCTGAGCCTTGCACACTGTGTGCCATTAAGAATCATATTGTATGTGTCAGATAAAAAGGAAAGCCAGAAGTGTGGTAAAGAGCTTGAGTCCTTGTCTTTGCTCTTCCTGATAGGATTTAATTTGAATGATTCAGCTTACCACTTGCTACATTTGCTGTGAATCAGACTGAAATGTCATGTGGTAGGACCTGCCTATTGTTTATAACTTAAATTAGCATTAAGGAGCAGCTACAGACTTCTCAAAATAATCTGACTTTTTTTGTGCCTTCCCTTCCTGGCTTCTGTGTGTATATATGTTATTACTAGGGAGAATTACTTTTCTTTGTGCTGCCTGTTAGAATTGTGAACAAGTTTCACCAGTCCATTGAATGAACAGTAGCATGGAGATTAAACATGGGAGATGTCAAACTGCTAAAAGTTAATGAGATAAACAACCAGAAAAAGCTTTGAAAGGTATGTCAGGGAAGAAGATACTGATTTAATCTTAGTACTGCAAGTGGCAGTGCACAGACTATAATTTGGGGGAGGTGCGTTCTGTCAGACCAGGAAGAGGAAAGTTTGGTACCCTTTGGAAGTGGTGCTTGAGAGTCCCTTACTGCTATGTGGGGGATACACCCTGTAATGGTGACACTGGTTCCAAATTCAAAGAATCAGACCAAGTACCCTGGAAGAAGTGATGAAATGTGTATGTGGGAGAATGGATAACTAAGCCTTTAAAAATTCTCTTTTATTAAAGGCAACATATAGTGGTTCTGAGGATATAGTCCATATTTAGAGATGAAATTTGTGGTTTTCTTGTTATTTTTTTGTTTTTCAAATCTCTGAGATATTGAGAAACAGGTTATCCTGTGGTGTAAACTGGGAAATTTTATTTAAGTTGAGCTCTCCTTTGAGGGGTGGGGAGATAAGGCTCTGGCCTAAGTCATTTTCAGCTGAAACAATAAGATAACTAACTTTTTAAAATTATTTTTATATATTTTTTTAAACTTTTGCCCTGGCATCCACTGTCACTTTTGGAAAATGAAATGCATTGTTCCTACATGCTTTTGGACCCTTCAGGGTTTGGGAGTGAAGTGCTAATAGTATGCAGTTGTCTTTACACACCAGTACGGGGCTGAGGCTGATGCTTTATGACTGAGGGGCTTGTAATTAGCAAAGCACCACAGATGTTTTATACCAGTGCCCTGTAAACAGACGCATTGTCATAAGCAGTATGCATTTACAGCTGGCTCAACACAGTGACCAGGATCTGGCTTCAAACTCTGGTTTTCAAGCCTTGATGTATGATAAAAAGCACTAGGGAAGTTTGATTGACTTGCTAGTCATTACTGAGATCAAAGGATTGGTTGGTTGGTTTGTTTGTTTGTTTGATATTTGCATCAGACTTCTTTATTCTACCACCTGGGCTGGGTTATTTATTTAAAGAACTGCATGCAGAGATGTTAAATTCCAGGCAAAACTCAGTGATCCAACATCATTCTCTATTAGGTAACAGTTGAGTGCACTGCCATTATAGGAACTTAAGCACAAGTTTATCTATTTTTCCTGGGGAAAAGATTTAGCTTTCTGGGTCATCCATGTATGCAGGCAAATTGTGGTTTTCTCCTTTTGCAGTGGAACACCAGAGCTTTCAGAAATGTGCATGGGAGGTCCTACCAGTTCTAGTAACATCACTCCAATCCTGATTTGGAGTAAATAAGCAGTACCTTAATACTAGAATAGTTGTCAGTAGATGTCAGGGTGCTGATGAGTCCTTCAGGGTTCTGATGAATATGTATGTGTGCATAATTTGAAAAACCCACAACAACTCATATTTTCAGAGGTTTACATCTCATTTCTTCCATTGAGATGGAATGGACTTTTTGTTTTCAAATGTATTTTGAATTTAGAAAGCAAAAGACAATCTGTTAATTCAGATTTGCTGAGTATATACTGTGTCTGAAGTCATTGCCTCTCCAAAATACATGACTGCTTATGGAGCCTCTAGTAATATGTTGTGGTAATGCTAATAATCACTCATATTCAACTAGGCCATCTGTCAGTTGGCTTCTTTTCTGGAAGTGAAGATACTTGAGCTTTGCAGCATACTGCAAAAGGGTCTGGGATCACGTTTGATTAACAGACCTCAGAGTATGAGAACTTCAACACTTGTATTTGGCTATGCTAATATTAATTATTCTTTAGTATTATGTTTCCATACCATAAAAATGCAGTAATTTTTACTCTACATATAGATATTTCTAACATTACCTGAAATCAGTAATAGATCAGTATTGCAGAGTGTTTGCATTAGTATTGAAAAACCTTTTTCAATTTCTTAAATTAAACATGGTCCTTTGGAAAAGTAAAAACCCTATTTACTGATGTCACACATTGTTTCAATTGGTCTGTAATTTATTTTTTTTTTAAATACTTTTGAGCTACATTTAGTTTAATATATATTGTAACTCTGCAACCTAATCTAAATTACCTAAATTTAAAAAACCTGAAATTTATTTCAGGTAAAATAAAATACTGTGTCCAAAAGCTATTTCTGCATTTTTTATTAAGAAAAGTTAAGGGATTTTATGTGAATTGACTTCTGGCTAAATATCTTTCATTTTCTCAGCTATCCAAAATAAACTATAATGAGGTAGCTGAGAGCTGATCTCATCAATCTATCACTGTATCTTCAAATAGAATATAATTGAAGATGCCCATTCAGAACATTTGCATGGATTCGGGAACCTTCAGATGAGGTTTCAGTGTGGAGCATGTTACATATTCTAGCATTTAGCTGTTGTTAAGTGACTTTAAAGCTGTTGTTGGAAATGTAGACTTGCACAATAAAATGCCCCAAATCTTTTAGCTGATGAATAAATAATAGTGAACACCAGTATTTATTTCCTCTGTGCTGTTGCTACACAGTGTGCCAGTAATGCACTTTTTTTGGCTGAAAGAGCGATAGAAGGCAACTCAGACCACAGTTCTGGGCTTCTGAATTGCTTAGGGTCCCTTTGAAGAAGAGTCTATCAGAAAGCTTGGAAGCTGAATTTAATTTACTTGTGTATTGTGTGCTTATGTCTTTGCCTGTTTGGTTTATTTGTTCTCTTTGGTTCTTGTTCCTACTGCATGGAATTTGTTTGTCCTTATTTACTTCAGGCACGTGCATTTGATTTTCAGATAATCATTCTGTTGAAAAACATGAACCTGTGCCATTTTAAGAGGATAAAAAGAATTACTTCTATGGAAATTTATTAGCAGGGTGTAATATACCTTTTAATTCCACTACAGGTTTCTGCCCTTCAAAGTATTTGCTATTCCTTCCCCTGATTTTATGGTGTGTTTCTAGGACCTTTAATATCACCATAATTATTTTTTTCACACAGTTGTTGAAGGACAGAGAAGGAAAACAAAAGATTTTTTTTTTTTTTTTAAATCCAGAATCCAAATCTATTACTTCTGCATTATTATGAGGATTTGTGTATCTTAATTAGACCAAAAATAAAACAGTTTTATTCTTTGGATCACAAGAATACAGGCTATCAGAGATAGAGACAAAACCTGAGGAAAGCTATTAAGGACAAAATTATGCCTAACATTACGTGATCATAGGTAGACAGATGTTAGCAGCAAGATAGCAGATGTCCAACTAGACAACAATAAACACACTGGAGGCAAGTACACGTTTCGTAACATGGGATTAGAAAAAAAAGTTGAAGATGAAGAAGATATTCCTCCTTTTTGGCTTAGTGAAAAAAATGACCTTTATCCCTTGTGTGAGAATCACATATGGTGCAGACTTTCTAATGCTATTCAGAAAATTAATGAGATTGAAGCATTTTTTTTCAGATGTTAATTTTGTTATGTTTATGGTTCTATTTTACACTTTATGATTATGAATAATTTTTAATGGTGCCCCCATCAAATTCTACCTTGCTATAGGGCTGACAAACAAATCAAGTGAGTAGTGCCACAAGACCAGCAATGCCAATAAGATTTTCCTGGTAGATGCTCATTACACTAAGCCCCCTTTCATTACCCTAGAAATACTTCACCTTAATGGGTGCTGTTCCTGCCTCTGGGAGAAGGGAGCAAAGAGAGTTACCAAGTTCAGTAGATTATGGGTTTGGCCTGATGAAATTTAAAAAAATGAAATATTAAGGAGAAGAAAGACTAGGAGAAATATTTTGAAAGGATATGAAGTGATTATTTGGTATCTGCAATGAAATTAGTGTCCAAGAAGAGGAAATTTATTTTTTTTATAACATACTGCTAACCAACAGTTTTGAACAAAGAAGTAAAAGTAGTCTTTATAAGTATCAAGGGATTAATTATTGGGGGTTTTTTGGCCTACATAGTAAATCTGAATAAAAAACTAATCAGCTTGCTTTCTGAGCAAAATCATAACAGAATTCTGGTACTGCAGATCAGCACAGCTGAAATGTGGTTCTGTAACAGCCCAGAGTAGGCAAACTGTCCAGAAATGTGCCTGAGTAAAGTATGTATCTCACAAGCACTGTTACATCAAACAAACATCAGTTGTCACTTGTTAGGACCATTAACTAGACAAGTCCAAAATAAAACACAGACCAGAAAAGATACATCTTACATTCTATAAATTGTGTGGTCTGAGAATCTATTAAAGCTGACAGGGAAGAGGGCTCTGAATTGGTGAGCAAGCTGATTACACCTCGTTCTTTATTCCCTATTGACTTTGGCTATGCCATATCTTTCCATTTCCTAGAGAAATAAATTAAAAGTCAGAAATAATTTGCCTGATGGAGGGTGCAGGTGGAACTTTGTTCAGACGAGCATTTGCACGTTGTGAAATCCAATTTAACCCCTTGATGGGGTATAGCTTATTTTCTTTTGTTGACAGCTTTGTGGCAGCTAAAATAGGAACCTGATTAAATAGAGACAGTGAGAGATTGAGGTCTTGTTCTAACAGCAGGAAGATCAAGGCCTCTAATCTTATCTCCCCGAACACTGAGATGAGCTGAGGATGCTGGCAGTGAGATAAGCTTGGCAATTTTGAGCTATAAAAATACCTCAAGAAAAGAGAAGAGGTGTAAGGTGGGGGAAGATTTTTTTCACATACAAAAATAACACTGCTTTGTTTAAATACATTTGGGTCAAGTACTTGGAATGTATAGGATATTATAAAAGCAGTGATTTCATTTTGCTGTATGGGTGTAGATCCAAGTAAAAATAATAACAACAGCTACTCTCTTCACAAAGAAAACACACCTGCAAATTTCTAAATACAATTAATGATTTATAATCTACCAGGAGCACAGTAATAACAGTGGAATCCAAGTGGGAGGAGACCACTTCTGGCAGAAGTGGAAATGCTGCTTCTTGCAGTCAAACTTTAAAAATGTTTTGAATGGAGCAATAACATCAAATCACCAAGGAAAGCCTTTTGTCAGGTTTAATGCAGAGTTGCCTGTACAGGAATGTTTGTTCATTTTTTTTCTCATTTGTTTGGACGGAACTAAAGAAGTGATAGAAGCTCTGTTCCCCTTCTTGTTCTACACATGGTGTCAGGTTTTTACATTTCCTTGTAATATTTTGTCCTATATCAAATTTCAGGGCATTAGATAAAAATGGGAAGAATGAAGAAAGGAAAGGAACAAGACAGTACTGAGCTTATAATTATCTTCTTGGTTTACTGGAAGAATAAAATGGAAAGGAAAGGCTAGACACAAACATACAAAATATATAACTAAGATATTACACCAAAGTTACTTTTTTAAAAAGTAAGTTTAAAGTTTCCACTTTTGCAATTGTCTTGAATTGGCAAAAGTTTAAAATGACAGTTAAGTTGATTTAATTCAGCCGTGGTCCTGTTTGCTCTGTGGAGCTATGAAGGAAGATTCATTCTAGCTGAAGATGTGCCAAGTATATGACATCTAGAGTTGGATTGTATACCTCCCTGTGCACATTTTTGAAACTCCATTACTCTGAGTGGTTAAGGATTAATCTCCAGCATTAGCTGGCTAAATGGGCTTCTGTTGTCATGAAAGAAAGTACAGCCCAATGCATTATGTTCTACCTTGTAGGACCATTCCTCTCAGGTCAAAACACCATTGATTCAGTTCCACTCTCAACCAGAATGATTTCATGAAGAAAAAATAAATATTTTAATTGTGTGTGTAATGTAAATTTTTATCATAATACGTAGTTAAAGCTCTCTGTTACAATGTTCTTTTTGATTTCTAGCCTGTATTGCATAGGAGCTCGGTGTTTTTGAAAAGATAGGCGTTAAGTACTTTTTTAAGGGGTTTAAACCCTTGGTTATTGCCAAGCCATGCTCTCAGATCCTTTTGATGATTCAGATGATTCAGATTTTGATGATTTTGATGATTCAGATCCTTTTGATGATTCTGGTCATCCAAATTCAAGGAGTACATCATTGCAGAGTTAAACTGGACCAGTTACAATGGTGTGCTGATATGCAAAAACTTAAAAATTTTCTTACGGGGATTGTTACAACAGGATAGAAGATGCTGGTGCTATGCAAGAATGACTGTGTGACTGTAAGGTCAGAATTTTTCCTGGGTTCCTATCTTTCTTCTTGAAAAAAAAATGTCAAAAAATACTTGGAAACAATCTATTTATGTACAAAGCTTTTTGGGAAAAAAAGGAGAAAAATGGTTTAGCATTAACAACAGCATTGTATTTCATAAATGACAAGCTTTGTTCCTGCTTTTGATGAATTTGGAGTAGTGCAGTAATAAATTAATAGTAGTGGCTTGACTAGATAGTACTAGTAGCTAAGTGCTTACCTTGTATTAAAATTCAGCTTGTCACTTAAGTCTGCATTACTGCACTTATATTTGAAGTTTGATACTTCAAGTTAAATTACTTTTAAATGGCCAATATTGAGATCGAGAGACATCTATTGATTTGTTAAAAACCCCAACAAAGCAAAACCCAAACCAAACCCAAAAAAACCCATCAGGAAAACCAAAACAAACCACCAAAAACAGCAACAAAAAAGTAAATACAAATTTTTCAGGAGAAAGGAAAGATCTGGAAGCAGAAACAGCTAGCATTCCTGGAATGGCATACAGGAGGGAGGAGTTAATTAAAAATTCCTGTAAAGATCTATTAGCTACATCAGAAATCACTCTTTCAACATTTACATTTTCCCTATTCCACTCCAAATGCCTTGCCTCAGAGGAATTTCAATGAAAAGAACAACACATTTAAAAAAAAATGAGGCAGGTATACTATAACCAGGCTGAAATGCATATACTCTACTTTGCTTATGGATTATCGTGGGTGATTCGGGGACTCGGTTTGTACTACACACTAGAACTCAGAACCTATTGAGTGTGCTGAATCCCAGGCTGAGCTGAAGGGTAGAATGGAAGGCAGGAGTGACTTCCTAAGCTGTGCTTTGTAGAGTTGGTATATCAAGATAGCACACTATAGAAAAGTTTGCACATGCCTGCTAGTTGGCCATTTAGCTGTAAGAGTAGATGCAGAAAAATAAGAGTATCGGGAACTTCCATTTTCACTAAATCAGTTTTCTGGAGGCTAGAGGTTATTCTGGTTCTCAACCTGATGATACTTTGTGCTTAATGGAATTGAAGGGTTTTGGCTGGTTGGTTTTTTTGTTGTTGTTGGTTGGTTGTTTGGTTTTTTTTTAAACAGGAATAGACAGAAAACACCTTTTCTCACACTTTTAAGTATTTCTCACATACACTGACATTAATTTGACCCTTAGTTTGAAAGGCCAGGTATTAGGAAAGGTAGAAGATAATACATGACTTGGTAAGTGCTATTTAGTTTTAATTGCTAATGAAATTGCTACATAGTAGTCATATGACAGTTAAATATTATTAGGAATTTGCTCATTATTATTGGAGTTTTGCCACGATCTTTAATGGAAAAAGGACTAAATCTATTATTTTTGTTAGAAAATGTATTCATCAGACCTTTGCTATTAATTCTGTCCTAGGTCTGAAAAGATATTGCACCATTTGAGCAGTAATTATGGGGTATGTGGATTTGTAAATTGTCTTTGATGATTGAAGCTGCAATATTGTAGTATCATTGAAAAAGAACCCATTTTAATATGCACTGAGAGTGTACTTGAAGTAAAGGCTGGGCTTTATTTTGTTTCTATTGAAAGAAAAATCAGAAACAAAATGCTTAATTATTTTTATTCAGGAAGGTTTTAATCTACTCTTTAAGGATGTTATTGGTAATTTGTCTTAATTTATGGACATCAATGCCACAATTCTTCTGGGGGTTTTCTTTATTTTAGATTGTATAAATGGCAGTCATTCTTAACAGACTTCAGATAGGATGCTCAAGTACCAGGTAAAGTAGCTAGATTAGCTGTAATGCCCTGAGGACAACTGCCCTTGTGCCTGAACTGCAGCAACTAGGATTTTCTTTACACAACCACCACTGACTACAGTAGGATTCCTTTTTTGAGTTTTGTTGTTAAACTGTCCTTGATACACAAGCTACTTTTTTTTGCAGAGCACAGGAGTTCCACTATTATCACAATCAGTAGTGTATTATTACCTAGGAGGGTCAACACTTTTCTGACAGACTTTGCTTTTCATTACCATGGAAATGGCATTATGGAAACAGCAGCTGTAATCAAAGATGATAGCATCTATGCAATATCCATTCAAATCATAATTACTTATACAATGCAAACCTGCTTACAGGTGCTGTGAGAAACTGCATTGCTCTATTTCATGCTTTATTCTGAATCTTCTGCCTTGGTTGGTGAAGTTAATATTTTCCCCTAAAAAGCAAGAGTGTGTTTAAAGCCAATGTGATTATGCCAGCTGATTAGCATTCATTTCTCATTGTCACATCCCGAGAGAGGGGAATTTTTTTACACTTTTTTTTTTCCCAACTTCTGATTACTTGTAGCAAGCTAGCAACACCTTTTCAGCATCTCTCTCATTTTTTAATTTAATTTATGTCCATAATATGTACCTAAACATATCCCATCAGATTTCTTGTGTTATTTATTTAGCTCTGTATATGTCTGCAGAGAAATACTTGCATACATGTATACACACATGTACAAGTATGGAGATGAGCAAGAAGTGTCATGGCCCACAGTAGTATTTTAAGGAGACTGTGAAGTGAGACCTAACTCATTTGAAATAGCCAGTGACTGTTGACAGTTCTGGCTGAAGGCGAATGCAGAACATTCAAAGAAGTTAATCAAAAGAAAAAGGAGAAATGAGCTAGTTAGAGTTGTGATCTCTAACTGTGCGATAGGTCCATGAGATATGTGGAAGAGGATTCTTACTGGCTATATGGCATCTCATTGCATTTTATGTTGCCTTTTCTGAGTGTGAAGGACACACTGCAGGCTGTTAGCATTTCTATATTCATTCTTCAGTAAGTGTTCAAATAGTTTACCCTTAATTATGAAAGTGCAGATCACTGTATTCCTAATAATACTTTGCAGAGTGCCATTTTTATTCTGATTAAATTTTAATCTATGCAGTACATATAGAAGGACCTTTCCCCCTTAGAAATAAACAAATATGTTACTTCAGAGAGATCCTAAACTCTCGGTGCATGAGTCAGATGTGGAAGCAGATTTATAGCATCATAACAGATTGCCATTGTTTGTTTGCATTATGGCATCTTTTACTCATAGTGTCCTACAAAATAAAGTGTTCACTTGATAACAATAAAACTTCCAGCAAATTAATTGCAAGAAGCCTTTGAAAGATAAAGAACATACAAATGATGGCAGATGACTCTTTATGCCTCTCTTTAATTTGTTTTAGGCATTGATTATAGTGTTAGTAATCAGTGGAAGTACTGTTGAGAGTTGAATGGGCTGTGGGAAGGCGCCGTGGAAGAGTGATTTAACTGAATTATATTGTGCAGGAGCCCAAATAGCCTGATGTGGAGTTTTTATGAGAACAATTGAAATCTTGCACCAGATTACTTCATAATGTGGTTTTGAAATTCATTCCCCTCAATGTTGCATTGACCCTGAGCCCCACTCCCTCTTTTCTGGATGTAGTTTGTGCTACATTTAAACTTGGATGTCTCCAAGTAAAATTGCTGTGCTGCAGTAAACGTCAGTATAAATGTGCAATTTTCCTTATCAAACCATTGGTGGAGTTTATATAACAACATGACAATGGAATAGGAATTCTCGAGTTTATAAGTAGCTAACAAGATCAAAGAAAATTAACAGGCCACTAGAGCTTGAATGTATTTGCACACCACAGACGTTTATTTTGAAATTGTTTTGATTTGCTCTGAGTGTCAGTATTCATGAATGAAGGATGCCTTTTACATACTCTCGTCAAAATGATGAAACCACTGGAGTCACGGATGACAAATGCAATTGGAGGTGTACAAGTGAAGCTTTAGGAATGTGATGATGCAGGGCAGCCTGTGTATGATATGAACCTTTCTTTTGCACAGTTCACAGCCCCACTCTGCACATGAGCTGACCTGTTGCTTTTCCTATTGACTTCATATAACATGAACTTGTTCACTGAGTGTAGCTTCCAAGCTTATTTGCAAGCAATTATTTTGTGAAGTTGTAATAAAAGAAAAAAATATTTTTCTAACAGCCTAGACCCTGTATTTCTTTGTATATGTGATAATTATGGTCAGAGGGAGCATACTGAAATATGAGACCTGTACTAGGATTTAATTACCTGCAGTTGCAAATCAAAGGATTGTTAAAAATACTCCATGTGTGTTTTAGCTATACAGGAAAAAATAATTCTAGGTTCACTCCTCCATTTTAGTGAAGGGAGTTAAAGCTCTAATATATACAAGATTTCTGTGTAGCTTGCTGTGTACCATAGCATGCTAAGTGTAACCATTGGGGTGCTTCAGACAGCTTCTCTGGCCTTCTAACTGAGCCATTGCACCAGCTGGCTTTCCTTATGTATGTGCGCCAGTGTCTGCTCTATCCTGCTTCTGTCACATGTCCCTGAAATACCTATCTCAATACACAGGCTCTTCAGGTAAAAAAACAGTCACAGGCTTGATTTAAAATATGTGTGAACAGCTACAGTTCAAACAGGAGCTATTTCTGGAGACAAGACTCTTAAGGCTACAGAGTTAACACGGAGCTTTCCAAATGGATTTAAACTGCCTTGTAAGGCAATTACAATTGGGGAATTGCTACTAAGTCAAATCTTCCTAGAGCCTTGAAAGTATAGATTCTGGCTTCTGACTTGGCACTTTTAAACAGTTTGTTTTTTGCTTCTGACCAGAAGCTGTTCAATGCGCTTTTACTATGAGAGACTTCCAACTTAGAAGTGGCTCTGAAAGTCATGTGGGTCGTGCTACAGAATCAGCGCAACCTGTGTGCCCACTATCATACTGTGTGCACCAGGGAGATACAATGAGCAGGGGATTCTTGATCAGGGTAAATGATGCTGTAGTGAAGTTGTCTGTCAGACAACACAGATACAAAACTTGATAACCTAACTTCTTAGAACCTGATTTTCTAGCAGAATCTTTTGTTCTAAGCTTGGTGCTTATTTCCCCCAGTGACAGGTGGGTTGCACTTTCAGAAAGAGATTCACAGCATCCAAGCACTAAGTGGAGAGCTGTCTAATCTAGTCACTGGGAAATCATGAGGATTAAGGAGCATGTATGTCTTTTTCCTTGCTGCTAAGATTTAAGTTTTATCTTGGTGTGTATGTTTTGTAGAAGATGGAAATGTGGTTTTGAAATCTCTTAGGCAGACAAATGGGACCTACATCAGCTGCTTCTTGGGTGTGTGTTCAGACGAAGGGGAAATAGAAGCACCACTCTCCTCTCCTTTCTCTGCTCCACCTGTTATTTTAAAAGAATGTCAGCCGTCACTGTATGCTCTGTGGGGTGTGTACTGGGTTTTGTTAAGGAATTATTTACAAATCTTCCAAATCAAGGACCACTAGCGGTCTAGTAGAAAGAATGCCTCACTTGCGTGTCCAGGTCAAAATTATGAGTTAGCTGAGAATCAAATTCTAGAAATACACTGAGGTACGCTCTGGACATCAGTGAAAGTAAATAGATATCTATGGTTCCTGTGGAATGAGGGATTTCTGTATTAGCAGTAAGATGTTTCTGGTATTGAGGTGCCTAAGTTTTGTTTCATTCTCACTTTCACAGCTAAATACTTTCAAATTTGAGCCCTTTGTTATTTATGTAGTTGTACATTACTGGAATCCCTTGTTCTTCTCTGAGGTCTGAATTCTTTTCATTTACTTAAATCAAGATATTAAGGGACTTAGTCAGAGGCTGTAAATGTCTAGAAGTAGTTGGTTCCTCAGTCTGTGTGACAAATACAGCAAGATAAATTGGTTGTATGATGAAGTTCAGCAAGTTTAATTGAGAAAAAAGGTGGTTTTTGTTTTTTTTTTTTTGTTTGTTTGTTTTTTGGTTTTTTTGTGAAGGTAATCGAGCAATTAGCCAGTTTATTGCATTTGCTGTGTTGTTGGGTTTTTTTAAACAAAACAAAACAAAACCAAACCAAACAAACAAAAAACCCCAAAAACGATTGAAGAAATCCTATGGTCTATTGATCAGATGTTACCACATCATGTCAGGGCTTTGTCATTCCTGAATTTATAAGTGCCATTCATTTTAATGGCTGAAGAACTGACTTTTAAGGTCCCATCTTTTTAAAGTCTACATGCAGGTACATGAATTGAGAAGGACCTCAAAGCCTGGGATTAAGTTGTTAGCTGTATATATTTGTAACAATTAATATTGTTGAGATGAAACTTGGTGTGTGTTAAAAGAGTGTCAGAATCAAGTTGGTGTAAATTAAGTTGTAGCTCTTTATTAAAATGTTCTTCCTGAAGCATTATTTTGGTTGCTGTTGGAGGCAGAAGTCTGGACCAGATGGACTTTGGTCTGAGTATGACAGTAAAGCATTCAATTCAGCTTTTCAGCATTCTGTCATCACATCTGTCAGGGAACAGTGTCAAAAGAGGGCCTGAGTTATAGGATTATTTTTTTAGTTTTTTAAAGACCCATTTTGCTTTGATAGTGACCTTTTTTCCTTGTTAGGAAAATTATTTTACTTGTGTAAGAAACTGTCAGCTTAAAATAGCATTTAGAAACCAGCAATACAGTCATCTGTTCCATGCTCTTGGGGATGATTAGAATAATGGAAATGTTAATTTTGGTGTGTCTTAATTTAAATGTCTTCATTTTTAAGGCATAACTGGGCAAATACTGCTCCTGCAAGCTATGTCACAGGTGTAGCATAATAGATCCCAGTGCATTTTAGAAGTAACTTTGAGTCTCAAATGTGAACTGAGCAGTCTTCATTTCTGGAGATGTATTGAACATTCTGTACTGATGCTGTCTTCTAATATGCAAACCTCTTTTTACTTAATGTCATAAACCCATTTTATGAGACACAAAAATTAATACTCAAACCAAACAATTTCCAGCAAATGCAGATATTTCTGTGTTATCTGCCACTAGCCAGAAATGCTGGCAATAATAATTCTGGATCTCTTCTACAGTCACTTATCTGTAATTAGGCTTAACAGTATGTGAAAAATATAGGGTCAGCTTTGTTTTTCAGGTGTAAATCAAGCAGTTTTGTCCCTGCAACATTTCAGAATTTGTAAAACCGTTCTGCAAGTTAGCTCCTACCTAGCTGAATTGCATTACTGGGCCTCCCCCTTTACCATCATGTTTTCTTCCAGGACAAAGAGTGCCACAAGCTTTGTATTAACACTGCCACCACAGATTCCCAAGTGACGATTCAGCTAATGGGAGGTTGATAACTAAGCTGGCAACAAGCTTAGTGGTTGGAATAAAAACAGCATCAGCTTTTCAGATCATACTCTTCTATAATATAATTAAATTCTCAGTTGTAGACCTGGAGCGAGGCATTCTTCCAACTGATGCTGCATTTCCTGAAGGTCAGCTAGGCAGCAGTATATTTCATCAAGTGCAATCTATAGAGTTGCAAGTTTCTTGATTAGGTTTGCATTTGAAGAGCTTCTCAAGGCCTAACTTAGTTGGGAAATTGCCCATTTAAGCAGTAAAATATAATAACATATGACACTGCTGCTTAGTGGTACCACATATGGGAGAGTGCATATGAAAGGGAAAGACAAACTGATTCAAATTCTTTTGCCAAGTTTTGTTCAGTAGTCATGTCAGTTCTCTGGATTGTCCTATTGCTCTTCTAAGATAATGAATGTGATGAATAGCATTCAAAACATATTGGATTCATGTCTCCAGTCCAGTTATGGATTTACTATTAGGTTTTGCCAGCTATTTTTTTTAGACTTCCCGAACATCATATTCCTGCTTTTATGTTTTATCACTCTTGTCTGATGCAGTCAAGGCAATTCCCATCTTCCCCACTGGGTGAGGTAACCTAATTGCTCATCAGAAGATGAGGAACTCAAAAGTCTGCTAGTCATTCAAAGGAAATGCTGTCACACATCATGTGACATGTTTATTGTATCACTGTCCTGTAGTTATACATGGTATGTTGTGTTAGCTTGGAAAAAGGCTGACAGGAAAGGAAAAGAAGATTACATAAAATTGTAGTTAACTTATCTGATCTTCCTGACTAACCAGTTCAAATTGCTTCCTTTCACTGAATATTTCAGGCATTTCCCTTCTAAAAGGTACTTTTATGATGAAATGCACGAATGTCAACCTTGTCATATGTGCTTGAGTACCAGAGAAAAGACCGTATTTAAATTTACCTGAATCTCAATAATAATCATAGAATATGCGCCATCTCTAATATAAAGGCAGGAGAAAACAATGCTGTCTGCAGATGGGAAATTGAGATATTTCTAATTCTGAAGTGTTCCCCCCTCTTCTCTTTGTGGTCCTGTGAAGAAAGCCTCCACCTTGATAGAAGTTTTTTCTAAGTAACACTTAAAATTGGCTACTGACAACATCTTTCATGTTTAGTTTTGTTTGTTTCTTTTTTATGAAACTCACTAAGTCTTTAATTTCTCTTCCTGTAATGGAATAAAATTTTCTTGCTCCCTTTTAGAGATAAAACTCCCTAAAATTCTCCATCCAGCTGAATGTAAAATCCTGTCATTAGCATTATGGAGACAGAAGCCCTGAAGCACAGTGGACTGTCAGTGGGAAAACTCTTAATATGAGTCATGATCCTTCAGATCTTCATACACTGTCTTTCTCTTTTCCATGAATCAGGTTCTTCCAAATAGGCTTATCCCTGCAAACTATTTTCCAACTTCTGACATGTGATCAAAATAATGAGAGTACAACCTGCATCAAAATATATCTCCATTCAGTGTTCTTAGGAAAAAATATGATCTTACGGAGTTATTTAACCATGTGCAGATAAGATCTAAGACTGGCAGTCCTCTGTGTCAAGAGAAAAGGTTTTTTAGCAATAGGAATGACTGTTTTACATATATATACACCTAGGCAGGGAGGAGAAGCTTCTCAGTTGCAACAACAGTGTAATTCTGGATTATAAGTAGTTGGGGAAAAAAAAAAGAAAAAAAGACAAGCTAGATATATAATGAAGAAAGATACCAGTTCAGTGTTGAGAAATAAATATTCCATGCATTGCCCTGAAACAGAAAGGGAAATTTGTATTTTATGAGGTAGAAATATTCTGAAAGACACATTAGTAAATGTTATTTTGACACATTTATTTAAAACCAAATATGTGGGGATCACTGAATAAGAAATAATTTTTTTACTGGAATAGGGGGATTTTTAAAAATCAGTTCAATATTTACTGATGCCCTGAAGTGGAAAAAAGGTTCATCTAAACAGGTGATTTCAATGAGTCTTCAAAGTCTTCTGAGTTTCCAGCAAGTAGAAAAGTTCTTGGATCTAAAACCCCCTAGACTGCATTCAAAGAATAAGTAAAGTATTTCTCAGGATGCTGGAATGCTGATGAAGTTGAGAGGACAGTTACATCAGAGAAGGGTAGGCAGAGACAGAAAGAAAACCCTGAAAAGAGATGGGTATAGAGAGAGAAAATATGAAAATACTTAGGAAATGGTTTGAATTTTCAATGCTAGAATCAGCAGTGGCAAATTCTGAAAATTAGCAGATATTTTTGAAGACTGACCATAAATCTACTTAGAGCTAAGCTGACTGACTTTTTATTTTAAAGACAGTAAATGATCTGAAACACCTTCAAGAGTGTCAAGTGACTACTCATTGATACCTGTGGGCACATGGGTTTGGTCTGTCTGGGAATTTCAAATGGAAGATAAAGATTAAGATAAGTGTTAATAAAGATTTCTGTTGTGGTTGTTGGCTGTGGTTTTTTTGTTTGGTTGGTTTTGTTTTTTTGTTTGGTTGGTTGGTTTTGGTTTGGTTTTGTTTGTTGGTGTTTTTTATATATTTTAAGAAAATTAACACTTTGAAGCAGGAGATATTTTTGGAATTAGTGCTCTATCATGGGACAACAGCATGAATTGGTTAGAAAAAGAAAACTAAAATTATTAAGTCCTCTTTGTGTGCTTCTCCCACAGCTCCACTTGTTCCCTTTGGAAGGAATGAAAACAACTAGGAAATCATTTGGGGAATTCACAGTTGGATTGGAGGAGTCATTTCAAAGGATGTGCTCTTTTAGATATTAACCAAATGTACCCCAAGAATAATCACATACAAGATGCCCATAGTGCTAAAACTAAGCAGATTATTTTCCTGTGGAGGAGTAATTTTTCTTTGCCCCAACTAGAGAAATACATGCTGCCTTACTATATTTTAAAAACCAATGTGATTATCTTAAAGCCAGTGTTAGGAATTCTAGAAGTCTCATTCAACTTCACAGATTCCTTTATTTTTGAGGGAAGAATTACTAGATTGAGGGAAAGATAGTATTTTTCAGTAGTAGGCAGTGAATCTGCCACTTATTTTATTTTGCAAAATATGATGGATGGAAAATACTTCCTTAATGATATTAACTACTTTCAAGACTCAAAATGTAAAGGACGATCTCCATTACTCAAGGAATTAGTATTAAATGTAATGTTTTTCAAAGTACTTGGTTTTATACCTACAAAATATTTAATTCATGAAGAGATACAGATTTAGATGCTTGAAGTAAAAGGCACTTAGATGTATGTTTTGGAGTTAATATAAAAATCCAGTTAGAAAAAACAAGATGTTATGTTTACACTCTCTGTAACACTTGCCAGGAAGACCTGATGTGGTAAGAAAGCTGGGAGGGCTATGAACTGGCCTGGCCTGCACAGTCATTCAGTGATCACCGTGAAGAGTAGCTCTCCTCCCTTAAAGGTTTCCAGTAAAAGTGCAAATGATTTTAAAGAATCCAAAGCTTAAGGATTTCAAAGGTGTATAGATAAGTGGAGATATTTTCTCAGTATTATTGAATGGATTTCAGGTGTCCAGGCCTATTGAACTTTAGTGATATTTAGGAATCATTTGATATTTATGAAAACCTTATTTGGTTTCTATATAAATTTGCTGATTTTTTCATGTGTTGAGTAATTGGTAGCTCTTTGGGTAAGTCCTTAATGTTAGTCATAACTCAGCTAGTGTAAAAGTAGTAACTTCAGTATATGGATCATGGGGATTTCTGTCAAGATAAATGATCTGAACAATGTTCATGAACAGCTTTAACAAAAGTATTTTGGACATGCCTGTCTGAGTAACAGATAAGTCTGATACTTTTGTCATTTGCAGGATGTAATTTGTACATTAAAGAGAAAAAAATTATAACACCTTCTGAAGAAGTTGTAGAGAGTCAATAAGAGCTATTTAGAAACCTGGTGGTGAAGAACTGCCTAACTCCCGTACATATAATCTGGTTAACTCTGACAGTTGCCTGTTGTATCCACAGATATTTAAAATGAAATTAGACCTAGATCCTCATACAGTTACCTGTTTTGCAAAGTTCACTTCAGCTTCTATGATGTTGGGTCATTATGGATGTAGTGGGCCACGGAAATACAATTTTTCATGTGTAGCTCCAGTGTGTACATAAGAAAATACCTGCTGGAAGTTCCAGTGTGCTTACAGTCATTCCATATGACCTTTGTTCATGATAACGTGGTGGGTTTTAATAACTCTAATGAAGAGTTCACCAAATAACTTGTTCAGCATAGACTAACCAGCATGATTCAAGTGTGCTGAGGACTTTTATTGATGTCCATTAAAAGTGCAAAGTTGTTCTGCTATGATCAGACACCCCGAGATGCACCTACAAAGGATCTTGATTCCATTAATTCAGTGGCTGCTGCTTCACAGGTAATAAAAAATTAAGCAAGCTTTGACAAAACCTTGGGAACATAACTCAGCAGTTAGCAATGGAAATCCAATTAAAATGCTTTCCATGTACTTGTTTTTAAACATTCATGCTATTGAACCATTCTCACTTAATGTATAAATGACAACATAATACCCAACTGTAACAGGTGGTGGAAGCCATTTTAAGTAGCAGTTTAACAAACAGAGATGGATTTTGATTTGCAGTGCCAGTTGAGCTGTAATAAAAACTTGTATTCCAGCTGTAATAATAATAATAATAATAATAAAACAACCCCCCAAACAAACACCAAAACCCAAACAAAAACACACACACAAAAGAAACAAACCAACCAACCAACCAAAATAAAAAACCAACAAAAACACACACACAAAAAACCACACACAAAAAAAAAACCCACCAAAAAACCCCCAACCAAACAAAAACAAAAAGGGAAAAAAGCCCTCAACCCCCCCCCACCAAAAAAAAGCCAAAACAGAGCTTGGTTTAGAGTTATTTACAGATGTGTAGGGATTTTTTTTTTTTATTATTCCCCCATAAGCCATACAATGAAACTATTTGATCACTATTACTTCTCATAAACATTTGTATCAGATTCCTACCCCTAATTTCTGAAATCAAACTCCTAAGAAAATACACATTAAAATATGACAATTTTTAAGTGTTCATTGATTACAGAACTCAATTTCCTGTTGCAAATGTTAATGTTCAGTGTTAATATAGCTGTTTACTTGTTTTTATGGACTGTGATGAGCTTCTGTTGGCTTTGAGATAAATCCTATATTTCTGTCTTTGAATGATTTCCACATGTTGGCATTGTTGCTGTCTCCTGGTGTGTTAGTAAGATTCTTGCAACTTTGATTTTTGTTTGGTTTTCCCCCCTCAAAATACCTGCTGCTGGAATTGTGGTATTTCGTTAAAGTTTTATCACTTTTTCTGTAATAATAAAATTCACAGTTGCATGAGGGAAAAGACTCCAAATAAGGCCCAAGCGCACCCTTGAAATCTTGTCATAAAACCCAATTAAAAAAAAAAAAAAAAATCAAGACTTTTCTTAACATTAGGTTAGAGCAAGAAGATCAGATCACGTATTCTAAAGCAAGTTTGGAGGAATGGTTCTTGCTACATTCCACTGAGTGGAAGACATCAGTGACTAGCACAGTGACCTTTCTGCCCTACTTTATGCCTTAATTTAATACATATGACATTATGATCCCTGAAGATTCATCTGTAGCTAAATATAAGCTTCCATGAACAAAGCTTTCATTGCTCTGGGAAGGGTTAGAAATAACACTTTTATTATTTGCATTAAGGAATTTGGCCAGTAAAAATTTTCTTGCTTTTTCAGTTTAGTGGTTTGTCTTTTTTTTTTTTTTTTTTTTTTTTCTTTTTATCACCATAGTCTCATTAGAGACTAAACAATGATAAAATGGATGATATTGTAAGCTAAGCACTCAGGGACGTGAAAGTCTGCAAGCAATAAGCATAGCAGCAAAGTTGCTAGAGAGAACAATTTGTAGAACTTGTAAGCCTGAAGTGCTTCAACTGAAGCAGTAAAGTTCAGAAAAGAAATGGGAAAAACCCCAAAGACAATAAGAGGTTGTGATCACAAGTTGGCAATGCACAAGAAAACAATGGGGAGGAAAAAACAGATATGGTGCCCTCATACCAGTAGGACTGGAAATAAGGATTTATTAGAGAATAGGACAACAATGTACATTAAGAAGAAGTAGTAACTCTTCTGACATTGTGTAGGAAATAAGGTTGATTGTGTCTACCTGAAATTGAAGCTTTCTTATTTTAACTACAATTTTTAGAACAGTCAGAGGTTTCACCCTAAGTAGCTGAAGTAATCACAGAATCAGGAATATGCAGGACTGTAGAAAATATTTCAGTCATAAATGGAGAAGCTGTAAGTAAATGTCTGAATTACATCCTCCTTAATTGGTAATGACATCAGGAGAGTTCAACATGAGCTACAGTCATCTGAACTGCGTGTGTGTTAAACAGATGAAGAGCACAGCAGTAACTTCATGTGCTTATGAATTGTTTGGGAGGAATGAGGTATATGGGGAAAGGTTGAATTGCAGTACAGCGTATGTGAAAAATGGTAATATTCTTGAACACTTCAGCCATCTGCAGTCAGCCTATTGCAGGAAAATTGATATTGTGTCTTGTGGTGGAGATAAAGGTTAAAAAAATCCCCCGAGAAAACAGTTTTGAAGAATGCAACTTTTAGAAAGTGTGAAGGATTTCACTTCCACCCTACAAGCAACTGTAAAAAGTAATTTGTTTTCTCAAGGGTGTTTTCTTCTATTTCAGTTTAATTGCCTTGCAAAAAAATAAAAAAAAAAGGGTAGCAAAGCATTTTGCATTAGTGCACTTAGTGCACATCGGGAAAGCAGACTCATCAAATGCATCACAATATGTTGGAGAGTCTGTCCTGGTGTGCTGTGCAAGGTTGAAGCCCATGTGTCTTTATCTGACAAGCAGAAAGCAGGGTCAACTGGTCCGTCCAGTCACCTGGCCCTAAACTAGCGGGAGAGATGTAGACCACCTTCTGGTTGCCATTCCTTATGCATAAGCTGAAAGGTAGGCTCTCTTGACACTGTATTTGAAGAGCACCTGAAGAATGCTTCAGCAGAAAGGCTACTGTCTGCATCCAGGATGAAAACTTCTTTGCCTCAGTTTCCTTTTCTTTTAAACCAACAGATGTCAATGACAAGTGACCCTTTGGGGAAGAGACTGAGAGCAACACTCAAACAGCAGGAAGAACAAATATGAGAGTATAACATGAAATCATCACTTGTATGCCAAGAGAGAGATAGGAAAGATGAAGAAAACATGAGACCTAATTCCTTTCCATCTTTCTGCAAGACTGCAACACTAAATAGCCATCTTCTGAGAAAGTACTTGCTCATGTACATTCACTGAAACTATTAACTTACCATCCATCATTATCACCTCTCTCATTTCTGGCTTACACCTTTTCAGATTCCAGGAGAAACTTTTTAGAATTTAAGCTGTTGACTTTGCTGCCTTCAAGGTTGGACTTCTGTCATTCTGAGTTAAAAGGTGGTGGTGTGGCATTTTTGCAGAGGGCAACAGTATTACTGTTATGCAGATCACTTAATTATTCCAAGTGTTATGAGTGCAAATCTCTGAAGATGACAATGTAATGTAGGGAAAGCTGAAATGAGAGGTAATGAAAGGTAATGAAAAAGTCAGGGGTAGACAAGATGATCCTGTGATGCGAGGTCAAACAAAACAAAACACTTAATAAAGGACTGTGGAGCTGGAATTAGGCAGTATTGCTGAATGGGCCAACAAGTCATAAAAGCAGTACTCACAGGGAGTGAGGAAATGTAGAATGTCAATGCAGTGTAGAGTTTGCTTGCCACACACCCTGGAGGATGCTTAAAAACTAACACCTCCTGAAAAAGATTTATGCTTTATTCAGATGCATATGTGTAAAAGAAAAGGTGAAGCCTCTTGAGGAAAGTCTCAAAGAAAGCAAACACAAAATGGCTGTCACCCCAAAAAAGAGCTCTCTTAGAAGTATAGGCTTTCTTGAATGAAGGATTCGACTGGAGGTGTAGACATCTTTATGACATCTTTTGCCCCAAATGAAAATGTTATTAGAATTCGGGAAAAAAAAACTTTTACAGAAAATAAGTTAACCTGATCATTCAGAGCCAGGACCAAACTGTTCATTATCAAAATTTCATTTAATGCCTGAGACTAGAATATTGAGTTTACAGGGAAGAGTCTAGAGGTAAACCTTACCACATTGCCTTCGTTCTGCACACCTGCCTGCCAAGGTGTTGGTTATTGTATTTATCATTTGAATTGAGAAGAAAGTGCAGTATCTTTCTAGCTTGGACCACGACTCTCCTCTGCTAGGTATTCTACAAATAAAATTTAACAAGACATTTCTTGTCCTAAATCACTTTTTGTCTTAAAACAGGTAACAGATGGATACAAGCAGATGGCAGAAAAAAAGAAAAAGTGACAAGATCTGATAAAGAATCTTTTCTCATCAAAACCATGGTGATTGATAAGCTCTCCTTTAAAAAAAATTGAATTTGACAGTCTTGACAAGAGTTTTGATGAAAAGTAAAGGACAGGGTTTCTATTCAAGGTAGAGGGACCAGCAGAGAATAATAATGAGGTTATCACTTAAGTGGACTGTAGCAGATAATGTTTTGCCTGAATTAGGTATGATTTAAATTGGGCTTTCATACTTTTTGTATGAAGTACTACCCCTTCACTTCATCCAGAAGAAGGCCCTGCTTATTTTAAATATACACATATATATGCATATATATATATATATATACACAGAGACACAGTTTTCTTGGGGAAACCACTTTCATTTTATATGTAACTAAATTAGTACATGGAGAAGAAAGATGCAGACAGGGAAACTGTTGGAAATAAATAACCTGAAAGGCAAATATTTTCAACCACTGGTTTGGCTTCAACATGAGTCTCAAACTGGTTTAAATTATTGTAGCCTGTCTAGCTGCAATGCAGATGTTCCTGTTTAAATCCTCAGGTATATGGTCTTGGGTTCCACACTTGAAGTTTCTTGTAGAACAGTGGGCAAAAAGGTAGACTTGTAGTGGACCCTTACAGAGGAGTGAATTGTGGACTTTGTAAGGGACTGACTTATGGATTGCTGTTATCGGAAGGGCAGAACACATCCCTTGAATTCTCTTCCTTCGGTTATTAATCTCAAAAGAACATTTCCCCTTCTATAAGAGGGTCCTCAACATTTTTCAACAGCGCCTCCTGAGTGTCCTCTTTTCACAGCATTATAGTGGAAGAGCTAAGGAGTTTAAACCAGGATGGTGAGAGAATGGTTTAGAAATGGGAAAAATGTTGTGTGCTATAGAATAAATTATCTTTCTGTTTAAAATTGTGTAAGAAAGCTATTTTTGTAACCTCCACTGAAAACTCTGATGAACAAATATCTGACAACTAGTAAAAATGTTTAGCTTAATATGAAATAACCTGTGATTATGATAACAATAATAGTGATAATAATTATTTATTTTTCATATGGGAAAACCAAACAGGAACCTCCCTGTCTCACCACTACAGTTACCCAAAAGTGAAGTTATTTTTAGGTAAATTTTAGGAAGGAAATTTCATTTACATATAAATGTACATCTTATTCAGCACTAAACTGGTAATATGAAAGGTAATTGAGGTTAGGTACTAACTGGAAGTCTGATTTGCATAATTTAATACTGGAGTAGTGGAAATATATGTTTGCATGCAAAATATAAATCTTAATTCAGTATTAGTATCCCTTTTATTGGTGTATGGGTACAATCAATATGTATACATATATGTATGGAGGGGACACACACACACACACACACATATATTAATGAAAAAGTCTCAGACTTGTCTCAGTGTAGAACAAGAAAACACTTCCATTTTGTATGTAGCCAAAGCTGATACATGGAGAAGAAGGATGCAGACAGGAAAGCATGGAAATAAATTACTCCCAAAAATATAGTTACTATATAGAAATAGAAACATGATTTAATATATTTGGTTTATTATTTTTTTGTCTTAACTGCAATGGAACAATCAGCATTAGACAGTGAAGCTTTCTCCCCTAACCAAGTACAAATTATTCATTAAGATGACATAGTTGAGGTTTCTTGAGAAATACATTTTTTATATTTTCTAGGCTAAACATAGGTGAGAAAATGGGATTTGCCTCATTGTAACCCTTTTTTATTCAGTGTCTAAAGAGTTGTGGTTTGATAAGAAACTATTTTTAGTTCTTAAAAATTTATTATTTCGTTTTAAAGATTATAAAAAATATTCTCGTTGCAATTAAAAAAAACCCTCTTTCAGTCTTTATCTTAATTTAATTATCCCAGTAAAAAAAGCTTTAAATATTTAAGGATGGAAGTTTGTTTCTGTAATTCAGAAGTATATCTTGTGAAGTAAATTAAAAATACTGTTGGTATACTAAAAGAGGCATGTAATGGGAATTCTAGATATTTTTCATATAAATTAATTATCTAAATTTTGAATTGCTACTAATTTCCTCCTTATAAGATTGGGAATGGAATAATGCAGTATAAACTTTTCTCCAGCACAGCCATTTAAATGTTATCAGGCTAAGTCATATCTAAATACTTAACAGAAAGCAGAATGAAAACATTGTGCTGAATAGAAGTAAAGACATATAGTGATAGCATCAGAAAACCCTTGAAAAGTTTAACTCCTGAAAAATAGATGCTTTGGATGTTTGGAAGGAGCTGATCATGGGAACTTAACTGAAAAGTCTTGAGTTTAAAGGAAGTCTTGATTAACCTGTTCTCTCTCCACATCATGGATTATGTCTTGCTTTCCCTCTTTGTCTACTCAGTTTCCTTCTGGCCCTAAAGCATGTCTCTCTTCGTATATCCTGCCTACATGGATTTTTAAGACTTGAGATCCCTCTAATTTATCCCAGGCAACATTTAACTTACAGACAATGATCAAAATCGGACAATATTAATGAATTTAATTCTTAGTAAATAATATTTGTTCTGCCCCTGGAGAAACTTCTTCATAATCTCTTCTTGAAATGGACTGGTTTCCTTAGTTTTCAGCTAACTTTTTTTTTTCCCTAATATCACCGTCACTGTGTGAGAGCCATGAAGTTTAATGACCCTCCATTTTTCTTTGATCTGGGACTTAAGTATACCCAGCCCTGCAGATGGTGTCACATTTTGTGATACATCAGTTCATGACTTGTACATAAGAAAATATCTGAACTGTCAGAGAAGCAATCCCTTTTCTGTTAGTTAAAATGAAAAATAATGAAAATGTATTTCTATTGAAGCTAAAGTCTTGGCTAGTATATTTGAAATAAAATAAAAATTGCTATGATAGTTTTCCTTTGACTTTATGACAGTATAAGGATTAATACATTGTATGAGCATACTGGATGATAATAAAATAGAAGAATTAAAATCACTTCAACACATTGTAGATAAACCTTTGAAAATAAGTAAAAATTCACTCTTAAATATCAGAATAATTGGAATGTAGGAGTAACTTTTCCTAAGAAAAGCTACTTTTAAAAATGCTCATTATCAGGGTGTAACAGCAGCAAGAATTGCATTGCTAGAGATAACATGTACAGAGGGACAAGAAATTGAAAAGGTGGAGAAAGTCTACAGAAGGTTAAGGGGGGAGTGGGGGGCGAGATTCATCTATCATTTCTGCCACAATAAATCTTCCTTTTTTGAGAGAATAGCGTGACCCGAGAACAATGAGAAACAAAATTGCTCTGCTATTTCCAGTGTCTCAGTATCACTATAAAAGTCTTACTGATCATGAACAGATCATATTTTTTAAGTGTTTATTGTCACAGGAGGCAAGATTCCTGTGTTTTAGTACAAGGTGCTGAACATTTCTATTTCTGGCAAATAGCAAATCTCTAAAAAGTATTCTGCCACATACTTCCTTTATGATGTTAATCAGAATACTTTTATCTCTATATTTTTATTTGAAAATTGGACATAACAGTGCCTTTCCTCACAAAATCAAATCCTATATATGACATTAATTTTATAGAGTAAAGCAATTTTATATTAACTGTATGGGGAAGAGGGATTTTTGAATGTTGTCCAATCTTAAAAAAAAAAAAAAAAAAAAGGAAAATGATTGGAAAAAATGAATAAAAAAAGTGTACAAACAGGTAAAAGAGAAGCCTGTTCAGAAAACTGATACAAAAGATCATATCAGGGAAGGAAAGAAAAGGCCAAATTATTTAACTTTTGAAAGGAGACTTAGCTTTACTTTGTCTTGAGGTCTAAGATATTTCTGTTTGCACTTCAATTTGTAAAAAAGGGATGAGCAGATACAGTGAGTGAAAGCCAAAAATGGACCAATTCATAGCAGAAATAAAGGGAATGTTTTTAGAAGACCAGAAAGGTAATCATTACAGACAGATTAGAGTTTCTGTCAACTACAATTTTTTAATGGTGGCTAAACACTTTTCTAAAAGATATTTTACAGCTCAGCAGAAGTGACGGACTTGATGCAAAAATTATTGGTCGGCATCAAAGCTCATGACAAAGGTCAGTCTAGACTGTCCAGTAGTTCATTCCGGACTTACAATCCATGAATCTGTGGATTAATGTTTGTGAGTCATGCTGATACCATAATGATGGAGGCCACAGAAGCATGTAAGTTACGGTAACTTACTACAGGTCTTGGAAACAGAAAGGGAGAAAGACCACTTCCAGAAAGTTATCTATGAACAGATCATTGGAGTATTTTTCATAAGTTAATTCTGTGAAGGGAGTCATATGTTCTGTAATGACAAGTAAGAACTTGTGCATGGCTGTGAATCCGTCTGCTTTGTTCTGTGGGTTAGCTGATGAGAGAAAATTGGATTTGTTGGTACAGAGGGTTACGTCTTAGATGAGTGCTACAAAAGTAGGTCATAAAAGTGAGAGAACTAAGCTTGCTCTTTTTTCTTTTTTTTCTTTTTTTCTTTTTTTTTTTTCTTTTTTGTTTTTTAAATCCAAATGGTTTCTTTATTTACAAAGAATGAACTACAAAGGTTCCCTTCTCACAGATATGGTCATGTTTGCTAAATAATTTCAAAGGAGAAGAAAAATTGTCAGTGTTACATGTCCTGGATGCAGATACGGGAGATTGGCCTTTTTCTTAGTCTTCAGGAGCTGAGCTATTGCAGAATTTGCTTAGAATATGGCAAGGCTGCAATCCTCCTGCCTGGAAGAACTTCAGTTCAAGTTTTTAACCTTCCAGGGAAGTGACCTAACCAGCAGCTCTCTGGGTATTCTGGTAGTGCAGAGATAGAATCAGCTCGAGATGAGCTTTCTGACTGTTTGGTTCACACTGTCTTGTTTTCAGTATTAATGGATATTTAGGGAGGAGAACTGAAAGTCTTTAATTAAGTACAGCTTTTTGTGTTGGGGGCATTAGGAGATGGGAGAAATTAATACTATTTTCTGCTAGGGATAGCTAATGGGTTTCCTGTGTTCCTCTGTGCTCTATCCATGCACAATTCTATATATAATTAGATAAGTAGCTTCCCTGGAAATGCTGTAAATCTTAGCCTCCTTCTTTTTTGTGGTTGTTTTTTTGTTTGGTTGGGTTTTTTGTGGGTGTGGGTTGTTTTTTTGGGTTTTGTTTGTTTGTTTGTTTGTTTGTTTTGTTTTGTTTTGGTTTTTTTTTTTTTTTTTTTTTTTGTCTGTTTTGTTTTTAAGCTTCTCTTAAGCTATTACTCTAACACTGGTTTAGAAACTGGTGAATGTAAGCTGAAAAAAAAAATAATTCTTATAGTTCTGTAGGTTTCTGGCATGCTGAAGGTGGAAATAGTCAAATAGTTGCTGTTAAATTTCAAGAATGTGAATACTCCTCATGTCTGTACAGTCACTGACTTCACTGGGATTATTTTCTTGCTTAATTATCTCACAAAGACAGCACAAAATAGGCTGGAGTTGATTCTGGTATTGTATTATGCTGAGATAACTGCTGATTTGGGTGAAAATAGTATATCAGTGTAAGAAACATATCTGTAAGATTTTAATTTATTTGAAAAGGAAGTCCATGGCAGGACTGGACATCTGTTCAGTAAAATGGCTTTTCATCTTGCCGCTGTGAGAAGCAACAATTTAACATACAAATAGGTAAAACAAGAATCAGTGCCTTTTTCTGAGTTTCTCTCTGTTTCAAGCCCTTGCACAATGAAGGTCATATCATCCCTTATCTTATGACATTTTTCAAGGCATACCTTGTGTTTAGTGTTCATGCCTGGAGCATCTTATGTCCTTAGCACATCCTTCAGGACACTATACAACTCTTATCTTCCCGATTCAGAGACATGCACTGCAGTTTGAGAGGAGGGTGAAAGCTCAGAAAAACAAATGGTCACATAAGGTCAATTACCTTTCACATTGGTCTTTTCTTTTGACCTGGGTTGTACATTTTCTTTTCTTGTTTCCCATCTATATATTACACACTTGGGATTGTTTTAAATCTTACTGTTTCTGGAAGTGAAGAACCCAAAACATACCACAAGCATGTAAGCTAGAATGTGCTTTACAAAAAATTTGTATGACTAAGATTCAGCTGTAGAATATTACAAATAGCTCACTGTGGTTTACATTCTAAAAGGGAAGAAAAAAGTCAGGTCAAACAATGTTTGGTCCATTTTAAGTACTTAGTAACATTTATAATTGAAGTACAATTTTAAACAAAACATAGAAATAAGTAAAATTTTAGAAAACATACCAAGTATTTTCAGAGAAAGATATATTTTCTTGAATATATTCCACATAAGTTGAAGAAAAGTTTTAGTCAGTTTGAATCTCTATTTACTTGGGCTCACTGGCTTTGCTGTGGGTGGGAGGAGGATTGAGTATATGTGTTGCAGCAGGTCAACAAGAACTGAAGGTGTCAAATAAATTGATACCAAAAGTCACTTCAATTATTTTAAACAATATATCTCAAACTATGAAAATTGGAGACCCTGCTATTTTTAGGAAATAAATTTTCCCTGAAATTTTTACGTTTTTTCATTTCTGTGTTTTAACATACCTCACTAACATGCACACAGAGATTGTTAGTGTCCTTCTATACTTCTGAATAGGTTACTTTAAGCAGTCTATAACAGATGTAAAATCTAGGCAAGATACTGCATTATTCATTCCAGTCACTTTAAGTTATTGACTATGGCATTTTGAGGTATTCCTGCAATTTTTTTTTTTTTTCTTCTCCTTCCTAGTTTCATCTAGAGAATGAAACTGAACAGGCAAAAATGAGAGCATAGTCTTGATTCCATTTTCATTTCTTTGTTAAATTCAATAGCACATTAATTAGGCCTTTGGTTTTTCTTCATAGCATCACCATTTCCATATCTCACACATGGTCAACACTCAGAGAAGCCTGGCTGCATGAATTGTGTCAACCCTTGGCTTGATACAAAAGTGCAGAATTTTCATTTATAGAGGCACAGCATTTTTTTCCTTTATAAATGCCAAACTGAATGAAAAATATACCTTAGAGAATTAGAAAGTAATGAATGATTGGCATTTGTGTACAATTTCTTATTCTAGTGAGATTTTGACGTGCCATTCACTGGGAAATTCAGAGTATTGAGTGACATCCACATTTACCAGATGGGCTGTCAAAGCATACTATGTGTCAACACCTTTGCAGAATATCACTTGAAGCCTAATTCCTCTTATTTATGGGCATCTGATTTGGTGTTTCTGTGTAAGATTGTATATATTTTTTCCTACTCTAAAGCTGTTCATATTACTAAAGTTACAGCTTCTTCTCTTCATCCATAAAGGGTATCTGTGTGGGGGAATGAGAGTTAGGGTAAATATATGTGAACTTTGATAGAGTATGCTTAATTCTATGGGGTTCTCTTGCACTTTTTTACTTGTTGGCCTTAAGGCAATAGGGAATCTATGGACTCCAGTAACTAACAGGAACTGATTCAAAGTGCAGTTGGTTGCCAGCTAAACATTACGTTCCTCATGAGTTGACACTAATAAAGAGCTACTCTTGTTTAAGTATCAGTAATGACCTGTTTATTGGGATGAAATCCTCAGTGGTGACACACAAGGCATTAAATAGTTGGCCTGCTTCAAAACAGGACAGGGCTGCCACTCAAAAAGATACAAACAGGATGAAGAAATGGTCTGACAAAAACTTCCATGATGTTCAGTAAAGATAAAAGCTCGGTTCTGTGCCTGGGATTTAACAACCCCTAAGTTGTGGTATAGGGAGGGTATCATCTACCTAGAAACAGCTCTGTATGGATGCTTTGATAATAGAGTCACAAGTGTGTGGGAGAAGTAGGTGGGTGCTGAGTTTCTGATACTTCTTACTTTTTGAGTATCAGTCTTAAGTACAGTAAGAGATTGGGGTTTGAAATACATAAATGGAGATTAAGGTTTTGTCATACCAATAATTTCCAGAACATTGCAGTTCCGGAAGGAACTACAAAATTAAGTGTAACTATGTTCTAGATACTTGGTGTCTTCTGTGTTCATTACAACAGGGTAGATCATAGTGGAACCAATTTCAGCCCTCTACTGTTATGCTTCCTGAAAGTTTTCTTTGCTGTCTAAGCAATACCCTGTTTGTTGCAATGAAATGCCTCTGCTCATTGCCTTGTTTACCACAGCCTAGAGACCACCAGATCGAATTCTCCATTTGAGTTGGTTTTTTCCCCTCTCTTCAGCTGTGTTTCTCAGTCTCTGATTTATCTTTTTTTTTTTTTTTTCCCCTTACTTCTGGATTCTCTCAAATTGGTTCATGTCTCTCCAAGTTTGTTGTCCAAAAGTGGACTTAAATTGAGGACTTGTGAGTGCTGAGCTGAGAGATTTCGTTCTGTCTCCTGCAGGTCATATTTTTTGCTTATAATTCCAGTGTGCTGTTTCTCTTTGTGAATGTTCAGCTTGCAATCCACTGTAACTTCCAAATCCCTTCATATGAAACTGCTATCCAACCACTTAATTATGTGGTGATTTATTTGGATTTCTGAATAACAAAGTAGTAGAGTGGTGAACACAGCTGCCTGGAACAGGTTTCATTCTTGGCCACTGACCATCCAAATAAGTATCTTTAGAACATTGTACCAGCTGCTTGCTAGAGCAAATAGCCAAGAGCCAGGAAAATTCTGGGATCAAATCCTAATTAAACTGCTGACTTGCTGCATGACCTTGGGTGGCCACACTCTTTGTGTAGCCATAAGCCCCAAATCAAAACCTCTCAGCTGAACTTCTCTCTGAAGACAGATTAAAAAAAAAGTACAAACCAGAACCTGTGTACATCAGTGACAGTAACATTCTGTTTGTATTGAACTTCTAACCTGACCCCTGACACTTAATGCAAAACACATCTGTGCCTTCCTGTATTATTCTTGTTCTTATTTGTTTATATGAGTTTGTATCTGCATTATGATTAATATCGATATATCTGCACAGGATTATTGAAAGCAGGTTTTTGCAGATCTGATTACCTATTTGTTGTACAGAAATGTAGAAGGGGTTTTTTTGTGCAGACTGTATAAGATTATGCATTTTTTTATGAGAAAGTGTATTGGCTATAGAGTTCTGTTTATGAGCTTCAACACACAAGTTTAGTGGTAGGCACTACAACACTAAGTTGTTAGCTTAAGTCATGCTGGATGTAGGCTGTATGCAGAAGGCTAATGAGTTCAGGGCTAGCAGGGAAGGAAATGGGGGTGGATGACCAATGTAATAACTGCCTGTGAAACTTGAGCTGTAGTAGAAAAGCAAGGGGGAGGATATATGGTTTCAAAAGTGAAAAATCAAAGCACACATCTTTGTGTATAGTTTGCCAGGGACCTTGTCTGAAACGTGTTTTAAATGCTAACCATTCATCCAAACAAGACTGTAACGTGCCAGTTTGCACAAGCACCAGTTGATATATTTGGCAACTGAACAGATAGGAAGTCTCTGAAGTTTGCAGGATTCCTAGTCACAAGGGAGTACCAAATGGAGGCACATCTGCCTTACTGTAACTTCGTCCAACTCAATCTCTGTGATGTGACTCAGTTGATGAATGTATCTGGCTTAGAAGCACTGAACTTCCTGAGTTTGAAGGAGACATTTGCTGATGTATGGTTTGAGAGCTCAAAGAGCTGCCTGAAATGGTAACCAGTCAGCGTAGTTTTAAAGGTCAGACCATTCTCAAGAGTCAAATCCTACCATGTTGACTTCACAGCACTGTTGCATGAATGGTACCTTCTCACTGAGTGTAATGAATATAACTATGGAAGTAGGTGTACACCACTGTAAGAGCGCAAATTCGGCTTATTAGAGACTACACTAGGGATGAAGAGGTAAATGAATAAGTATGATGTTCCATGACAGACGTGTCAAATGATACAGAAGCGCAAAGGAAACAGAAGGTACAGAGGAGGGTCAGAGGAGGAAGTTGAGTAGGAAGGCATGCACTGTAGTATAGTAGGTAAAAATATATTAACTTACTGTAGGCTAGTTCTTTTGCAGTATAAAGGAGGCAGAATGCTTTCCAACTTACATACACAGTAGGAAATAATAGGAAATAATATGTTACTTATAGGCATTTGCTTTCCCCTTGTTTCAAAAAAAACTGGCAATGAGGTTGATGGAAACAATATGTAAAGACTACTAAATCTTAAATGGAGGTTGTCTGGAACACCTATTTAAGCCAGTAGGTATTGCAATTGCTCATCATCTCTCAGGATTTGACCCCTTATATGAACTGCAAAACTATAAAATGCACAATACACATGCAAAAAAAAAAAAAAAAAAAAAAAAGAGAAAACAGCAGGCCTTGTACAATGTGGAAAAAGAACTGCACTTTTCTAATAGAGATGAAAAGAAGAATGTGCTTTCATTCCAGCTTATCTGTCTGAAATAACAGTACACCCAATGTTTTCATTGATTCATCTGAATAATACTAAATTCTCAACTCCAGTGAATGCTCATTGCTCATTGTTTTCCCAAATAGCCACATCTCATTCTGTTTCATCTAGCCCAAATGATCACAGATGTACTATAGTTGAGATTTTTCAAAACTGTTTATGTTAGCAGCAGCTGATAACTCTGAATAAAATGTGTCAAATTGCTTTCAGGACCAACCTCTTCACTCAAACACAAAGGCAAACATTTGAGTCTACTTACAACTTGAAAATTTCCCCATAGACTACAGCTGTCTTAAGTTCAGTTATTTGTATGTAGATACAGTGGCACTGAGGAGTACACGTCTTGGCCTACCCTCAGAAGGCTTGAAAGCTGATGACCTATTTTCTAGTCTTTACCCAGGTATTTTATGTGCATCTTACCAAAGTCTGGCCCATTAAAGTAAAGGGAGCATTGCCCTTTAATAGAATCAAGATTAATTGAAAAACTTCTGGAAAACCATTGACAGTAGCAGTTACTAACCATATCTCACCTTTTGACTGAATAAGAATTGGAAGAATATCAAACGGCTCTATCTAGAGAATAAGTAGAAACTAAAGCTGCACTTAGATGCTATTCTATGTCTAGTCCAGGATACATAAATAGGACTTGTATCCCTTTAATTCAGAATTCTTTCTTCAGCCCTTCTTTTGAAATAGAGTTCATGCTGCCTTGAGAGCTTAGTCCAATGAGATTAAATTGGAATGGAGATAAGAAAGAAACTTCTCTTTAAACAAGGTCAAAATATAACTGAGCCTGCTAGAGATAAGTCTGTGGGAAGCATGCCAGTGTTTTTAGGATGGTGTGCTAGTGAGGACCCTCTTTCTGCTACCTCAGTGTATGTAGGAACTGGAGATACATGAGTCAGCAAAGATGCAAGGGTTTTTGATGGGTTAGAAGCCATGGAAACACCTGAGAATGGTCAGGTAGGAATTAGGGCTTCAACCCACAAAAAGGTGTTGGGAACAGTAGCCCAGCTTTGAAGGGCATCTACACTAATGCACATAGCATGGGCAACAAACAGGAAGACCTAGAAATCATGTTGCATCAGGAAAACTATGATGTAGGACCTATCCCCGAAACGTAATGGGATATCTCGCATGACTGGAGTGCCATGATCAATGGCTTCAAGCTCTTCGGAAGGCATAGACAAAGAAGGAGAGATGGTGGGGTGGCCCTGTATGTTAGGAACTGTTACAAATGTTTAGAACTTAATTATAATGATGATATGGTTGAGCACCTGTGGCTAAGAATCAGGAGGAAGGCAAATATGGCTGATATCATGGTAGGAGTCTGTTACAGACCACACAATCAGGACAGAGAGGCAGATGAAAGTTTTATAAGCAGGTAGGAGAAGTCTCACTGTCACTTGCCCTTGTACTTGTGGGGGACTTCAACTTCCCAGATATCTGCTGGAAATACAACACAGCAGAGAGGGAATGGTCCTGGAGGTTCCTAGAGTGTGTTGAGGATAACTTCCTTTATGCAGCTGGCAGGTAAGTGAAACAACCAGTGAAGGTGACCTGCTGGACCTGCTCTTTGTGAACAGAGAAGGACTGGTGGGTGATGTGATGGTTGGAGGCTGTCTAGGGCACAGTAATCACTAAATGATTGTGTTCTCCATTCTTAGAGAAGTAAGGAGGGGGGCAGCAGAACTGCCACCTTGGACTTCTGAAAGGCAGACTCTGGTTTGGAAACTGCTTGACAGAGTCCTTTGGGAGGCCACCCTGAAGGCCATAGGTGTCCACGAAGGTTGGACGCTGTTCAAGAGGAAGTCTTAACAGTGCTGGAAGCAAGCCATCCCAATGTGCTATAAGACAAGCTGGTGGCAAAGACTGTCCTGGCTGATTAGCAATAAAAGAAGGGCCAAGGAGAGCCTCCATCCTCTATTAGATGCAGGAGGCAACATGGTGATTAGGGATGAGGAAATGGCTGAGGTGCTTAATGCCTTCTTTGCCTCAGTCTTTAGTAATAGGACCAGTTGTAATCTGGGATTTCAGTCCCCTGAACTAGAAGGCAGAGACCAGGAGCAGAATGATGCCCCTGCAATCCAGGAAGAGATGGTCCACAATCTGCTGCACCACTTCGATATAAACAGGTCTGTGGGACCAGATGGAATCCACCCAAGAGTTCTGAGAGCTGGTGGATGTGCTCACTGAGCCTCTTTTCATCATTTTTGGCAGTTGTGGCTGACTGTGGAGGTCCCAGCAGACTGGAAGTTAGCGTGACACCTGTCTACAAGAAGGGCTGTAAGGAGGATCCAGGAACCTACAGGCCTATCAGTTTGACTTCATGCCAGGGAAGCTGATGGAACTGATCATCCTGAGTACCACCATGCAGTACACACAGGACAGTCAGATGATGAGGCCCAGTCAACATGGGTTTATGAAGGGCAGGTCCTGCTTGACTAACATGATCTCCTTATACAGCATGGTCACCCACTTAGTAGATGAGGGAAAGGGTGTAGATGTTGTCTATCTGGACTTTAGTAAAGCATTTGACACCATCTTCCATGGCATTGTCCTCGAGAAACTGGATGTATGTACACTTTGCTGGGTGAAAACTGGCTGAACATCCAGGTCCAGTGGTGGTAAATGGAATTAAATCCAGTTGGGGGCTGGTTGTGGGCAGGGGGGTGTCCCCTACAGCTCAGTACTGGGGCTAGATCTGTTTAGTATCTTAATCAATGATCTGGACGAGGGATCAAGTGCACCCTTAGTAAGTTTGCAGATGACACCAAGCTGGCTGGAGATGTTGATCTGCTTGAGGGTATCCCAGAGGCTCTGCAGAGGGGTCTTAACGGATTAGATCGATGGGTCAAGGCCAATTGTATGAGTTTCAATAAAGCCAAATGCTGGATTCTGCACTTTGCCACAACAGCCCTTGATAGCACTACAGGCTTGGGAGGAGTGAATGGAAAGTTGCTCAGCAGAGAGGGATCTGAGGGCATTGATTGATAGCTGTCTGAACATGAACCAGCAGTGTGCCAATGGCAGCCTGGCCTGTATCAGGCATAGTGTGGCCAGTAGGAGCAGAAAATTGATTTTACTGCTGAGGTCGCATCTTGAATACTGTGTTCAGCTTTGGACCTCTCATTACAAGGAGGGCACAGGTACAAGAGTGTGTCCAAAGAAGGGCAACAAAGCTGGTGAAGGGTCTGGAGGACAAGTCGTGTGAGTAGTGGCTGAGTGAATTGGGCTTGTTTAGCCTGGAGACATGACTCGTGGGAGACATATCCCTCTCTACAACTACCTAAAAGGAGGTTCTAGAGAGGTTGGGGTCAGTCTGTTCAACCAAGTAACAAGTGATAGAACAAGAGGAAATATCCTTAAGTTGTGCCAAAGGAAGTTTAGATTGAATGTTAGGAAGAATTTCTTTACCAAATGGGTTATCAGGCATTGGAACAGCTTGCCCAGGGAAGTGGTTGACTCACCATCCCTGGAGGTATTGAAGAGCTGTGTAGCCATAGTGCTTAGGGATGTGGTTTAGTCAAGGCCTTGCCAGTGTTTGGCTAATGATTGGACTAGAATCATCTATACATCTTAAAGGTATACATCTTAATTGTCTTTTCTAATCTAGGGAATTCTGTGATTTGGTGATTCTGTAATTGTAGATAGACATTTTATTTCATTTTCCTGAACTGTATGGCTCAGCCCCAAAGACTTGGAGACACTTAGAGCCATGCAGATGGTTCAGCTTTTTGGTTCTTTTTTTTTGTTTGTTTTTCACATTATTAAAGGAACTTTTTTTTTTTTTAATTAAACTGGCAGTAAGTTTTGTATCAATACAAGTAGTAAGGCTTCATTTGTTCCTTAGAAAATGGTTAAGAATGTACTTTCTTGCATTTTTTTTGAACACAGACAGTTGATTTGCACATGTTCAGAGTGTGTGAACTACCATTCTGTCTCTGAGTCTCAGCCTTAAATAGCAAGAGCAGCAGATCAGGACAGGTGTATATGCAATAACTTATATTCAGACATAGTGACACTCTGAAACTACATAGGACAGGCTCTAGTCATAACTGGTGAATTCATAATTATTCTTGTCTAAAGGACAGCCAATAGAAAGCAAAGAATGGAGCTCTTCAAAGACTGGCTTTGGATCATAAAATTAGCATTAAATAGTTATTTCCAAAGAGTCTTGTGTGATGCTATAGTTGAGGTTAAAAAGGATTTAGCAATATAAATTATTTTTCGTAGGGTTTATGAGTGAGACCAATTGACTTGTTCTGGGTAGAAAAGTTGTCTGCCAGATCCTAGTCAGAGTGCTGTACATACTTCCCATTTTAGAAACAGGAAGAGTTAGTGTGTCTCATGCACATGAAATTGTGTGAATATAGAGAATCAAATATTCCATTGATTGGAAAAGCACAAGTATGTGTTAGAATCTATCACTTGCCCTCATGGTTTCCATATGTGTAATAGAAAGCCAAAAGTAGGTTACTTCTGTGAGGGACTGTGTACACTTAACTCCCACCCTGATTCGTATTACAGTCCAAAGAACCCACAACACAACCTTTTCATCTACTAACAGAGCTGCACATAGGTTCAGTTAAGAGTTTTTTATAGAATCTATCTTTTTGAGTCCTTATAGTCTTTTCTGATGGGTGCTGAGTATTTCCTACAAGATGTTCAGTGCTTTCAAAGTGAATGGAAAGTAATAATTTTGGGCATTTCAGGCCGAGTCTGGGGTACATTACTTGTCTTTTCCCAAAGGATGTGTTTTTTTCTTGTGTATGCCTGTTTAGTATAAATGGTATACATCTTTTAAATATGTATTTTCACAAGAGCCTGGCATCATTCCAGGAAGAACTATTACAGTTTGGTGGTCTGTGGATTTTAAAGCCTTTATAAATAGGTATTTAGCTATCAGACTAGAACAGTTCCTTCAAAGACAATCTATACATAATAAGCATTTGTAGAACTCCTATTTAAATACATTATTTACCAGAGGGAGACAAGAAATTTTTTCATCATACAAATTCCAGTCTCTTAGACAGATATTATGCATTCTAAGAAATGTACAAATATCTTATATACTTTAAAAGGACTGACAAAATATTAATTAGTTCTTTTTAAGCTATATTACTCCTGCAGCTAAACCATGGTCATGTTCTCATCTGGATGAGCTCCTGTGTTGAAATGTAAGTGTGGCATAAGCATTGTCAGTGCATTTTCTTTGAAAGAGAATGAGCACATATGAAAGGTACAATAAAAAAAAAAAAGCACTGAATGCTCACAAAGGACCAGTTTAAAATTACCAATGACACTGGTTTTCTTAGATCTAAATTTCTAGCCAAATATGAAAGCAAATTCTTCCACGACATTAATATACCTCCAGATTTTTCGATCAGCACTTTAAAATGTTTTGCACATTTTGATGTGGCTGCTGGTATACCCGTGTTTTATCTTTGTGAACTGCTAAGACCAACCCTTCTTTAACCAGAAGGAAATATTATAATCTTTTTTGTACAGTTAAGACCCTCTCTTCTAAATACACAGAAGACTATTTTTCAGGAGATAGGAAGTATTAACCATTACTGTCATACTATATATCACCTATGAATAACTGTTTTTTGGAATACGTGATGTATGCAGAGATATTCCGTAACAGAAATTTTTGGCGGTTTTTCATTGGAAAATACTGGCTTGTCAAATACAGAGATTTGCTGGAACACACAAGATTTGAAAGAAGCTCTTTTGGATTGGAAGAGTATTTTCTGGATTGGAGTTGGTGTGTAAAAATTAGAACAGGGATTTAAACCCATCTCTTTCACATTCCAGAGCAGTACAGTGATAAGCAGACTACAAGTGGACAGTTTTCATGAGGTTTCTTGGTTTTCTTCCTTTCCAATGGTTTCCTGCTCTTGGTTTCCCAAGATTACTGTTTTAGTGCAGAATGGGAGGATTTTGAATTCTCAGTGCTCTGTGAGACACAAAAATATATTTTCCCTTCAAATCTGTTTCTAGTACTATTTCCTCACTTCACCCTCTGAGATGCCTCAGATGTAAAACATTACAGTTCACTTGACCTGAGGATGTGCCTCAGATCATCTGTTGGGATTTTTAAAATGCCCACTGTAATTGGTGAGAGGTAAACAACCTGAGATGGGGATAAAAAAGGAAAAAAGAAGTGTGTGTAGGGAAATAAAGGAAAGCTTTTTGACTTGCAGAATTATCTTTATCTAGTAAAAACCTAGCAAATTACTTTCAACCAATTTATACTAATTAGCACTTAATTATCTTCCTATATGCCATCTCTTACTTGAGTTTCATAGAATCATAGAATAATTCAAGTTGGAAAAGACCCTTGGGATCATTGAATCCAACTATTAAACCTGCTCTACAAAGTTCCCCACTAAGTCCCCCAACACCACATTTAAAACAACCCTTAAACACGCCCAGGGATGGTGACTCAGCCACCTCCCTGGGCAGCCTATTCCAGTGTCTGACTGTTTTGTCCAGTGTTTGCATCTATGTTGTTTTCAGTTCACTGCTGTTGTTCATTCACAGTAAAATTCAGAAGTGTCCAATCTGAGTATCACGTTACATTGCAAACTACTAAATTTTCCTTTTCCTAGAGTTTTTGCTTTTTTCTAATTTTTGTTTTAATGAATGACAGCCTACTGTACTCAGCTTAATGGGCCTCTTAACCTGCTTCCTGATTTTCCCAACCTGCCCCTTCATCCTACTCTGCCTTGTCTTTTTTTCCTTTTCTCACCTGCTCTGTTTATCTGTTATTCCCATCCACATCTTGATGCCATTTTTCACTTCAGCTGTTGCTGTATATCTTGAACCAGTCCTCTTCTCTGCATTTGGACACTGTACAGCAATTTCTAGAAAGATAACTGTCACACTGTATTTGATATCTAGGAAAAGAAATGCACCTAATTCTAAATGCAGGTGGACAGTTTGTTTTGACAGCAGTAATTACCCATAGTATTAATGTATAATAATTATTTGGTATTACTGAAATTAGGAATAAAAAAGTTCATAGTGGTTCAAACATGACTGTTGTGTAAATATAATGCTGTTATATAGGTTTTTTACATATTGCAGGAAAAAGGAGGAGCTTGGGATTTTATTTTGTACCAGCAGTTCCCACTTTTCAATGACTGTTAGATTTATCTGCAGATTCTGTTTTATTCCTGGGTTATTTGGATTAAAAGACCTTGAAAAATGCCAGGAACCTTTATTCTCTTGCATAACTGAATTGAGTATGTTTCAGAAGAGGGTTATGGTATCTGAATAATAATTGTATTTAATACATTTGCTGCTAAAGAAAATACCCTTAAGTGTCACTAACACATTGGGTTGTTTGGAAACAAATGAAGCAAGTTATTATCTTTAGATAATGTTCATCCATCTGAAACATCTTACAGTATATTAATTAGCTTTAATCTTTGCCCAAATCTCCTTTCTTTGAAATTTAAATTTGGTATCTTATACTCAGATTCACATTTCATGAGCATCTGAAGTAGCATTACCAATATGAAAACATGTTTCTTAGATTAATAAAGGATTCTTTTACAACTCATTTCTACCATACAGGTATCACACGTAGTATGAGTGTACCATCAAGAAACTTTTTTATGTGTTCTATTAATACTGCCTTTTTTTCACCTAACAATATATCAAAAAGAGAGAATCCTATCAGCACCACTAAATCCTTCTTTAAAGTTTCATTGATCTTAGCCTTAGAACAACATTATAAAAACAGTCCTACAGAGATAATGTCTAGAGGATTTGGGCTAATCTCGGCACTCATTTTAGATTAGATCTGGTCATATTCAGTCACAGCTATTCTTGTAGATATCATATACCTACCAGTGTTTACAATTAATTAGGATGCAATAATTCCTCTTGTTTCCTTTGCCCCTTACAAGAGTAATAATAAATATATTTATTCATAGACCTTTGATGATAAATGCCTTGTACTCAATGTATAGCTTTCCAGGCTTGGGATTGATTTTCCCTTATGAGGAATTCTTTCTAACAGTGAAAACTTGTGAAGTGAATAACATAATCTTCATGCATTCTAATGTTTTGGACTGTACTTAGGTATTCACTTCTTTATTCTTTAGTTTCCATTCTGCAGAAACTTGTATAGATAAAGATTATTCAAATAGCTTTTTTGTCAGTGAGCAAATTATTTTGGGAAGGACAGCACATAAGAAAAATGTGGAAATTACCATAAAAGTTGAAGAAAAGACTTCATTTTGACTGTATCAGTTTTCAAATGCCATATTCATATAAAGACTAATTTAGCAATATAAAGAAACCAGAATTTAGACTCCAGTGTTAAAATAATAATATGGATAATGTTCTGTACCTTACATCTGTCACTGAATTGCATAACTCTTCATGGATTTTCAAGTTCAGTTTTCAGGATGTCTTTTTTATCAGACGTGTATCCACATTTATTAGAGCACCTAAATCTTCTTTTCCTTCTAAATAAAGTCATATGCAGTGATATTTTAGGGTATCTTCTATTATAAATATATGTAACATTATCTAGTGTATTACTTTCCTTAAGGGAAAACATAAACCTCAAAGGGGGTAACATTTGTTTAGAGCTAACTCTTTCTCTGTGAGAACATTTTGCTTTGCATTATTAGTTAACAGCAAGAGAAAATGGAGAGCAAAATTACTGCTGCATAAAGAAACCTGTTAGACAAATGCCTTCAATATTCCACTTGATGATGCTAGAGGTTGTATGATTTTTTATTTTTTTTTTACAGGGTCACTTTTGAATAATGTAACAGTTGACTTTACACAATTTACCAGTCGTAGTAATGGCAGAATTATTTAGGGCTTAGATCTTAAGGCTGATGATTAAAATCCCCTTGGCTTAAGCATTTGCACAGTAAGTCCTAGACTGCCGAAGAGATTTGTATTGTGTAGATAAAAAGCTCCTCCTTTTTTTCAGCAAGAAAAGAAGTGGTGTCTTCCAGTAACAGTTTCTGGTAGGAGACTGACAAAATATCTTCCTGAAAACACTTTCAAGTTTATGTTCCCAGTATATTCTAACTTCCAGTAGGTCTCGAGAACATTATACACATCCTTCTTACACAGATAACATGATATAACTAACAATATAAATGAAAGCTGCAGTAGCAACTGAAGTGGTTGCTTTTTCCATGTAAACCTTGCAAATAAGTATTGTTCTGAGGAACCATCTAAAGTCACGTCTTTATATATTTCTGTTTGAACTACACAAACTTCAGTATAGTGATTGTTATTATTTTGTATCATTACTTTGTCTCATTAGTCATTAAGGTCTGATTTTAAAGCACCTGCTCTAAGTAATGATCTGTTATGTTAGAAGACAGGATGGGTTTTATTCTGTTCATGTTAAACAAGGCACTGAAAAAAATGCAGAGCCAAATAAATATTTGTGTTATACTATACTTAAACCTCAAATCACTGAGGTTTTCTCTCCTTTGCTTGATACCTTAGCTACTCTCTTCCCTTTTATTCTTAGTGAAGCACATCAATGTGTTTAACTTCTTGCATCTGCTTCAGACTCAATGCCCAAGGATATCATTATAATTAAGCCTGTACTATATTCCTATTTTGCATAAGCATGGCTGTGCATCAGTGGTTTTTCTTTTTTCAGTCTGATACCCTGTTTGTATTGTTCATTTCTTACAAAAGATAGCTCATCTTTAGACTAATTTGAGATAGTTGGCTTTACTCCATTACCTGGAATAATTAATAGTAAAAACTCCTAGTGACTTCAGACCGGTTCCTACCTCCATATCCTTTTTTTTTTCCATTTCACATCCCTATCCATTTATTTGAGATATTTAAGTAACTTAATCACATTATCCTTCAGTAGGAATGGTTATACTTCATTCATTTTAATATGGTTCATCTGGGGAATATAAATATATTAATACTAAATCATCTGCTATGTTTAGCAGATCATAAATTTTATCATCAACATACTGCTTACTTAGCCATGAAATATCCAATGTGTATTCTCCTAATTAGGCTTGTTGCACTCACTGAATTGTAGGGCAAGTTTGCGAGTTACTTAGGCTGCAGTGGTTACTGGTTTTAAAAAGTCTGAGCCAAGTGACTTTTCTGGTTTCTCTACCTGGCTCTGCCATTTATGTGCTGTATAAGCTTTCACAAGTTGTGTAACCAGCACTAAACTTAGCAACTGAAATCAGGAACCTGATTAAATGGTCTTGGAATTGTGGAGGGTCTAAGAACCCAGCAGCCACAGCTAGCCAAGCCGTGAAGTCTTTTGTCTATTTTCCTGTCAGCTAATTCCATTTAACAGTCAATAATTAAACCTGAATGTGTTGACTCTAACTTCAGTTCCCCCTTTGCCATCTCTGGAATGGGGACAGTATCTGCACCTAACATTTCAATGTAAAATGAAAAAAAAAAAAACACACAAAGAAGTCATTGCATGATTAATATTTGGGGATTGTTTTGTGTTGGTATCTTCTAAAGAGATTCTTTTAATGTATTTTTTAAACTGCAGCATATCTACAAGACACTGATGATGTTTTCCTGCTCTGAAAGGAGTGTTGTATATTATAAGTGCAGTAAGGCCAAAACTTTTGAGAAGTATGTGACTGTGTACATACTGTACATCTGCTTTCTGCCTGCACAGACTGATGTTTTGGGGGCACATTACACACTGCATAATATAGCTCCTATGGCTGCTTCTGCTTCTTGGAGTTACTGGCTTAACTGTGTTCATACAGAAGGCAGGCAGAACTGCTGGACTTGCTTATAAGGTATGCACAATTTTTTTCCTGAAAGTAAAGGGGATCAGAAACTGAAATACTTTATATTTAGAAATTCACTTGTTTTTACTTTGTTTCTGGTATCTCTGGTCATAGTACAGCAGGTCAAAGACATTCATCTTCTAGGTCTGTAATAAATTAAGAAATAGTATCAAGGTTTTCAAACGTAACCAGTCCATATTTCCAAGCAAATACATGAATGCATAGGAGCCCTCTTCAGAGTGCAGATGTAGGATGTGCCTTGTAATTTCTGTTGTAGCATGTAAAATACATAATTGCACACAGGAGTGGTTAGAAAATAACATTGCATTGTGAAGTAAACTAAAAGTCTAGGCTCTCCTCCATCCCTAAATAGCAAAGTCAAGTTTAGATGCTGAAACTTTTCAATTAAATCATTAAGATGTATGAAATGCTGGCCTGGTTAACACAGTTCATGTTTTCATCCTAGGACTTCTACATATACCAACTTGTGTGTGCATTTGGATGCACAAACACCTAAATGCACAGGCTACACAACATTGGCACACAGCTCCTCCCTAATGGCTTTTCATTTGACACTCTGTTCTCTATATAATTGTGAGCTGGTATATTGATGCCAGACACCACACAAAGGGGATGAAAATCATGACACAAGTGTTAGCCTTGTTTCCAGCAATATAGCCCTGCTACTGAAATAACCATCTGGAGTGGCTCTTCAGGAAAAGGTATCCAGGGCCTATCAGTGCTTATTGTGTTTGGAAAAGTTCAGAGGCTTGAGTAGCATAATGCTTAGTGATGTCTGCTATACTCTAAACATTTCATGTTTTTAGCACAAACTTAATTTATTGTTGACATTGACAGTCTCTCTGTTTATTTCACTGTGTAATCTTTGTCTGATTTCAAGTATGTCTGTAAATACTCATGCCGTTTTGTCAAACAAGTTATTAGCTCTTTCAAAGGTAAAGACATGAGAGCTCTTTGAAAGGTTAAGTCTTCTGGAAAGCAAAGTGCCTCTTGAAGGTGGAGGCTACTTTTTCTTTCCTTTGAAGATAATCAAAATATGGAGACTAGCTGGTCGTGAACAAAACGATCAGGGTGCATAACTAAAGCTTATTGAATTTGTTCTGAGGATCCTAAAAATGTCAGTTCCATTTGTTCCACACAGTTTTATCCTCTATTTCCTAATCACAATGCTGTCTTATTGTGAACAATGAAAAGACTAATTTGACTAAATCCATTCATAAATGACAAAATCAGTAGTTCTCCTTTTGAAAGACACTCAGCATATAGAATATGAGAATTTATGGTTAGTTTACTGCTGTCATGGATGGCTCTCTCTCTCTCTCTGGTAGTAACTGATAAAGCAGCTTTTGAAGTCAGACTGTCTCAATAAAGTACTTAAATCCATCTTAACGTACTCTGGGGAAGCAAGTCTGAATTAACCTAGTACCTTAGTTTTGCAACAATAATAAGGTGAAAGGGAGTATGCAGCAGAAACTGATTATAATAAGTGATACAAAAGGAGACCGCAACAATGAAGCAGAAGTAGAATAGGAACTGGGATTAAGGGATCTCTCACCCAGCCATGTGCAAAAATGTTGAAAATTAATGTTGTATTGTTTAGCTAACAGCTGTCAAGTCATTCAAGTCATTGTAATGTGTGGTATGCTTGCTTTCCTCTTCATCTTACCAAGAGCATATTATAAATCATATTATCTTCTGAAGAATGACAAAGTTAATCCTTCCTTGCATCGCTTTTAAGACAAACTCATAGTAAAGGCTGTCTCTTAAATTTGTCAGTTAGGATATTAAGATAGTGTGAAACTTTGGCATTAAACTGTCATTTGATGATTGGGGTTAAAAATCACTTAGGGCCATATTCTTCCTCACTGTTGTAGTTGTACTTAGTAGAAGATGCAAAGCATGCAGATTACGCTCTCATGCATTTGTGATGCTGCTGTAATCAGAGAGAATGCCCCGTTCCTGACATCAGCTAAATACTGATACATTCTTCTGAGAACATATAACACCTAAAGGAGATCAAGGAGGAATCCAAGGTTCTTTCTATTTCTTTAGGATGATGTTTTCCCTACAATAAGACAATAAAATTGGAAAAACAAAAGAAACCAAAAATCTGTTCATTAAACAGACTTGAAAACAAATATTGTCAGACATTCATAAAATTTAATATCAGGCAATGCCCATATCACTCTATTCTGACATTTGTTACTATTTCTCCAATTTCAGTTATCCTGGATCATCACTCTTTTCAATAGACAACTTACAGTATTAAGAAGTTATACTTGGTATTGAAAGGATTTAGGAAATTAACTTACTAAAAAGAGATCTTTAAGAGTAATACTTGCACCTCCACCACCCCCCCCAACCAACGTCACCACCCCCAGCACCCCCGCCAAACAACATCACCACCGTCAGCACCACCCCCAAACACCGTCACCACCGTCAGCACCACCGCCAAACAACGTCACCACCGTCAGCACC
>JANHGN010016194.1:0-12232 GCA_024605025.1 Megaceryle maxima
GCTTCTTGCCCTCCTACCTGCAGGAGGAGAATTTGTTCTCCAGATGCTACTTCTGCAAAGAGACCTGTGACACTGGGGACAGGCAGACCCAGAAGTTTGGGCAGGCTTTGGGCAGGTCACATGTTCCTGTCCTGGGTTTCTATACTTAAGCACAAGACCCATACATACAGGTTATGGCAGTGACACAGAGCTGTGTGTTCTACAGTATGTGTGGGGCTTCACTGGTAACACAGAGGGGAGAAAACCTTCTGAAGTTGAGATGCTTGAACCTTATTTAAAATTATTGCTGATCTCCCTTCCTCAAACCACAGCCAGGGATTCTGATGAGAAGAGAATTCAATGGATTTTGAGATTGTTTCTATATGAGCACAGAACCTTTCTTCTGTTTAAAACCCCCACTCTATCAGTAGGTTTAACATCTAAGGCAGTAGTGTCAGTTCCAGAATTTCTGTTTCTGAGAATGGGTTTTGCTCTGGTTGATGGACTTGGGGCTGATGTCCTGCTTCTCTCCCTGTCTTGCATTTTTCAGATCGATACAACTCAAGAAAGTTACCTGGACCTGTTTCCTTTAGATAAAATTGTTTATCTCACTCCTGACTCTGAGAATGGTAAATACTTTACATGCTTTAGGCGGAGGTGAATTAGCACAAAAGGTTGATTTTTACGTTTCCCTTTTCCAGACGTATTTCCTACTTCAGGTGATTCAGTTCCAAGCACTCTCTGCCTCAAACTGCATGAGATGTGCTCTGTACTTTGTTCAGGTGCTAAATATGTTCCTACCCCAGTCTATTTTGAAAGAGATTGAAGGTCCCACCCAGGACTGCATGTGATCTGCAGCAGACTCAACTTAAAACCTGCTGGCAGACCCCTTGCAGTTTGTAGTGCTGTGAGGGGGCAAAGTGGCATTTTTGGATACAGTTTAAATAACATCTTTCTTTGAAATAAAGCAGAAGATGCAGTGATCCCCTTACTGCCTAATTTGTTTCTGTGTTTATTTTCTAGTCTTCTTCCATTTTTAACAGACCACTTGTTCCTGGGGAGGTAGATCCCTTGCTTGTTTCACACAAGCACCTTACTCAGATAGGGTAAAGGGTGGAGGAACGTTTTAGGGGGTGTCCTTGATGGCAAAGAAGCATCTGCAGAGCTGGCTGGAATCGGAGTGAACAGATCAGCCTTGTCTCAGAGCAGACAACAGTTACAGAGAACAGTGTAGGTATCTCTGGCACTCTGTGCTTTCATCTGTGGCCAATCCCCCCACTCCAGTCTGTCTGTGGGTTCAGGCAGATGCTTCTGCCCCTGAAACCTCAGCCTTTGCATAGTCTGAGGCACTAGGGTGAAGGGTGACTTTGGCTATAGATTCCTCACGGCAGTGGGGTCTTGCTTGGAGAATGCATAGCACAGGATTTTCCTGTTCTGTGGTGGTGACCAAGTTCTTATCTTCTTTCTAGTCCTTGAAGATATTGACCCAAATAAAGTGTATGTCCTCGGAGGCTTGGTGGATGAAAGTATTCACAAGGTGGGTAGCAGCCTGTTGGAACCTGAAGGTACTGTCTGCCCCTTTCTCTCATCAGGGCAGAGGCATCCCTGGTGCTGCTGCTGCCACCTCAGTTTGAGACATGGCTGTTTGTGCCAGCAGCCACTGACCCTTGAGGTTCTGCCTGAATCCAGCACCAGGCTGACGGAGGCCACAGCAGTCTGGTTGAAAGGCGTGCCAGGGGGACTTTCAGCTTTGTAGCTGCTCACACCCAGGAGGACATACATGCTCTGCATACACAAGTTCATGCATTTTGGGCACCTTGTTCTTGTTTCCCCTGCAGAAGCTGACCCTGCGAAGGGCGCAGGAGCAGTCCTTGCAGACAGCCCGACTTCCCATTCGTGAGTACATGGTGAAGTCTGTCAGCAGCAAGAACTACCACTCAGAGACACTGGCAATCAATCAAGGTGAGCAGCCGAGCCATGTCTTGTGACTTGTCTGGGCCAGGTGAGGTGTACGCCATCGGGCACTGATGCAGTAGTGTTTCAGAAATGAAGTCCAGGTGCTGGGAAACATTGGGAGCAAAGATTTCTCTTACAAGGTTTTACCTGGCTGCCCCTGTTCTAACGGTCTTGTGTGGTTCTTTGCTTCAGCCCGCTTTTGGGCAAGTGGGACATGCACAGCTCTTGCTCTGCACAAAGCAGCAGGTAGCTCATGTGGGCAGACATGAGGAGACTGCCACTGCTGCAAGTCACACAAGGCCCCAGGCAGGGAAGATGGAAGCTGCTGGGTCTTTGTTGGGCTTCAACAAGGCTCACACCGCCAGAGTGTGTGTGGGGGTTTGTATGCTGCACTACTGGCATGGCTTCCTATCACGGCCGTGGGCTGGGGCCACCTGGTCATGTCAGTGGATGTGCCCATGGTCCTTCACCTCTGCTACCAGTCCATGGCTTTACCTCTCTGCCAGGGACTACATTGGGGCCAGCTCTAGTATGTTCTTACCTCTGGCATGAGGACTTGGTGGCCATCTCAGTCATCACAGGGCAGAGGGGATGGCAGAGGCCTCTGCAGAGCACCGAGCACAACTGCTAAAGACCATGTGTGCCCCAAGGGAGTCCCAACATAGAGATAGGGCACCTGAGAAGCAGTGATGGAAGCATAGCAGCTGTGACCCACTGGGTGTCAGCAGCACAGGCGGATGGTACCAATTGGTCATAATGGTGACAGAGGCACCTTGCTGCAGTTGACACAGCCTCTGCTTTTCCTACCCAGATTTCCCCAAAGGCATCATCAGAATAGCTCCTCAGTGAGCTGCCTCACTCACCCATCAGATTTTAAATGATGGGGAACACAGACCCCACACCAGCCTCCTCTGGCATTATCTGCTGTCATTTCCTCATGTTTTGCAGCCACTGGGACATGTTACAGAGCTGGCTGCTGATACCAGCATCACAGCACAGCTTCTCTCTGTTCCCAACAGTCTTTGATGTCTTATCTACTTACTATGAGACCCGGAGCTGGCCAGCAGCCTTGAAGGCTGGAGTTTCTTCTGGAAAAGGCTATGTGCTACCAGATGCAGTGAAATAAGTGGAAATATCTCAGCATGACAATGCACAAGAAAACTTTATTTTGCGATGTTAAGGAGCTGTGCGGATGGGAGATGCAAACTCCAAATGTCAGGCAGAGGCAGCAGCATGAACGTGTGTAAACAGCTCTGCCCAAGGACCCCGCTGACAGCCACATGTTATACCTCATCAGAACAATGCTGGAAATTACTTTTCCCCTTGAACAGAAAACAAAAGCTGATGGAGCCCTGCAAAAAAAGGAGTTTGGTGTTGCTTCTTTGCAGATGCTTGTTAGATTGTTTCTGACCCTAGCAACTACACCTTTAAGGTATTTCATCTTGATTAAACTGTAAGTACAGTGAAGTTAGAACTGTCAAATTAACTGGTGAGGAAAATTCCTTCCCATGGAAAAGGAGAGGGCTGTTCTAGTTGGGGAATGCAAGGTGGGACATGATTCTCCAGTGGAGAAACAGTTCCCAGGTGCACCACGTCCCAACAGCTTTAAACCAGTTGAACTGAAGACTCAGTGAGTTGTTGAAGCCTATGGCTGATACTGGGCAAATCATCTGAGAATTTAAAATAAAATGTTTACTCTCAAACTCACATTGCATCCTTATAGTTACTGATGCAAGGTACATAATCACATGCTGACAGGCAAACCTCCTCTTCCTCCTGAAAAGGTGTCTGGAATCTGACTGTACCCTACAAAGGGGCAAAGACATATTTCACAGCCACAGCAGAAAGCATTTCTGATGCATCTAACTCAGTACATTACCTCAGCAAATGTTGCTAAAAAAACTCCCTCAGGGTCACTTACTGTGTCTTAGCACCAGTAAAAGGACCTGAAGTGCCTCCAAAGTAAATTTTTTTCTTTTCTCCCTCACATCATGAGTCTTTTGCACTACCTGGCATTCAGTGCCTCTGGGATGGTGGCAGCAGGGCTTTCAGCAGCAGCAGTTGCTGGTTGAGGCCAGATCCTGCTCCCAGCAGAGCCCTGCAGAGGCTGAATCTGCATATGCCAGTGTCTGGCCTTGCTGCACCCTCGCTGTACTCTGCAGACTTTCAGCGTCCTGGGACCTCTTCCAGGTCTTAGTTGTCACATCCCCCTGCTCATCAGCTGTTGGTGTGTAGTGACAGGTCTGCACTCAGGGTTCAGTGCAAGACTGTCTGACCCCTGAGCCTGTGAGTCAGCAGCATATCCCAAATCAAACCACCTGGCAGGGGCTGAACATGCTTTGGGTGCCCTGTCCCTGTGTGACCCTCATGCAGCCAGCTGTCTGCACATGGTGTGGGAGCAGTGGGGCTGTAGGGGATTTGGTGTAGGCTGCTAAAGGTAGCCAGATCCCTGTGCATGTTTCCTTGCCTAGCTGTTGGAGTCTGCCTGGTTAGGGGGTTCTTGGGGGACCTGCAGCACTTCCCTCTGTCCCAGATGCCATCCTCTGCCACACCAGGGCTCAGCTGCAAGTAATGACCCTTCATGCACTTTGGAAACACTAGAGCAAAAACCCCTCATATGTTCCAAAGCCCAAAGATGGGCCTATCACCACACTGCCCTGGTGCCTGGGCAGATGTGTACACAGGCAGGGCTGTGGCTCATCCAGCTCTACTGCTGCCTGGTGCAGACACCTCCATCCTCCTCACCTGCAGCACCTGCAGCTGGAAGCTCCCAAACCTGCCCCTATGTCAGACCCAGCACTCAGGAACCTGCTGCTGCCCTCCCCCTTGGAACGTGCTGAGGCGCCACCTCCAGTATGAGCATGCTGGCTCCTGGGATGCACAGCTGGACAACCTCTAAGGGCAAACACACGCAGCACAGGATACACCACAAGTGCTGGAAGAAGAGGCACTGATGAGGGGCTCATCCGCTCCTGGGGCAGTCAGTGTAATGGGTCATCTCCACAGCTGTGGAGGTGGCATTTCACTGCTGGGGTTTACTCATTCCTCCTGGAAGACACAGATCCATGAGTAGTGAAGGGAGGGGATTAAATGGGAACCTTCTCAAGCATCAGCAAAGAGAAACAGAAGAGGTGATTGACATGCAGAAACCATGTCAGAAGAGCAAGATGTGGTGTTAGCTCCCTTGCCTGGGACAACCCTCTCTTCTGCTCTTGAAAGGAAAAGCAGTTAAATGCAGCATAACTTTTGTTCCCAAATCCGTTTCCATTACAAGTCCAGTACATTTCCATCCTCAACCACAGAAGGTGGACAAAGCAGCTTGGGTTCATTCATGGGATTTGGTATCACTCCAGTGTCTGCATGGAGAGTAAGGAGCAGGGGGGAATGCAGGCCAAAAGGCACCTGTTTTTCTCCACAGACAACAGAAGAAGGCTAAGACAGCAACTGGAGACTAGCCACCTACAAAGTCTTTGGGAGGTGTAGGACAAGCCCCAGGAAAGGTACATAAGCCTCTGAAGTACTCTACAAGTTTGCACATTGCATACATATTGTGTACATGGAATTTCACAAAGCTGGGCTGGAGGGCAGAATGCCCTGCCCATGACCACCCCTGGGCAAGACAGGGCAGTTTTTAGTGGAGCTAAGCTGACATGCATGGACATATCCTTCTGTGATCATTCTCAAGCTGTGGGGCTAAACTCCCTGTGGGGCAAAGCCTGATAGTGGACATTGGGAATGTGGCTGGGCTCTTCCCCACCCAGTGCATTCATGTACTACCCAACAGTCCTGTCACAATAATGGGGGTGCCCTGAAATGCTGCAAAAGACAGAACATGGCAGCTGTGAGGGCTGTGTGTTGGCGGGCAAGGAGCTTGGTACCCAGATCTGGGCAGCCCTGCCTGCAAAGCTGCTGCTGAACAGCCTGCACAAGCTGGTGATAGGTGCCCACCACATCCATGAGTGCTGCCCCAAGCTCTGGCTGCCTTTGTCTGCACAGCTGACAGTGTGTCACCTGAAAGCAGGCCACTGACAGCTGAACCAGGTGGTTGAATGTCACCCTCAGTACTTCCTGCAGCTCTTTGAAGGGCTGCTCTGTTTTCAGGAGCTCCTGGCAACTGGACAGCAGGTCCCGGGAGGCTAAACCAAGGGCACCCTTGCTCTCAGCACCCTGCTCTGCACACTGACCTTGTAAGTGGGTTGCCTCATTTCCAGCAAGCTTCCCCACAACCTCCTGAAGCTCTGTGGTATAGGCTAGGAAGCGGGAGAAATCTGCAGGGTTCATCAGTGCTTCATCCTTCAGATGGCTGAGGGCTTGGATGTGAGGGTCTCTCCATGCCATGTTCCTAGCAAAGATGGGGGAACTGCTCACAGGGCGCCTAGGAAGACTGCATCTGCTGGCTGGTGGAGCCGTGAGGGGACCCAGAAATGTGCTGCATGGGGATACAGTGGTTTCATGGTCCCCTTTGTCATCAGGCCTGTGGAAACAGCTGATATAGGACAGCTGACAGCTGCATTTGTCCATCCCAACCTGTGGTGGCAAAGTCTTCATTGAAGAAAATCCAAAGCACCTGGTTGTGATGGGATCAGAAGGGGTCTGCTCATCCTTGTGGTTAAAGCAGAGAAAGGACTGTTTTGAAGCCTCATGGTCTCCTGCTCTTTTTCCCAAAGAGCCCAAGGGAATTGTGCTTGAGGAGAGTGAAAGCACTGGAGACAGAGTCAGGGGACAGTGTATCTGCGCCTCAGTAGCCTCTTCTCTACTAAAAGGAGTCTGAACAGGCCATGGCTGACTGTGAGCCACATTTTCTGCATCCTTTTTCGGTTCTCCTTCATCGAGCCCTTGGCTGCTTATCAGCTCTTTCTCAAAGGCTGGTCCAACTTGGGCTGTTTCTATCTCCATTCTGACACCATCACCCCCACAGCACCTACTGGCCTCCTGAGAGACCAAAAGCTCTTGTGGGTTATCTACCCTTTCCTGAGATGGGCTGTGTGATGCAAGATCTGTCCTCACCCCAAATGAGAGCCAGGAGAGGCGAGTTATAACCCCTGAAGTGCTGCTGCAATCTGTTAAGAGCTGGCTTGCATCTGGAAACCCCACATGATTTTTATTGTGCACTTTCCATAAGGCCTCCTTGTTCACTTGTCTGCTTTTCACCTGTGACAAGGCACTGTCACTGCTGTTCCCAGCACAGCTGTCACGATTGTCTTTTTCTTTCTCACAGAGAGCTGCAACAGGCTCTTCACACGTGGTTTGCCTCCCAGTGGTGGGGAGCAGTTCCTGGTCCTGGGCCACTTTGTGGGAAGAGTCTGTGCCAGGGCCATGAGCTGATGGCAGCAGTGTGTGTTTGTTAGCAGGGCAGGTCGCCTCTTGGTGCAGGAATGGGGGTACATCACTCACCTCCCCCAGCTCCATTCGGGCCAGCCAGCCTCCAGTGGCCACACAACTCTCTTCTCTCAGCCACCCACTATCTGTCTTCATGGAGGAACTTTCCTGGGCAGTTCTGCTTTGTCCCCTAAGGAAGGGCACAGCTTTCTCTGGGGACAGGACAGGTGGATGTACAGCCTGTGCAGGCTGCATGGCACTGTCCACATGTGTGGCAATGTCTGCACTCTCCTCCCTGAGCTGGTCACCCTGCAGGCAAACAGCTGAAATGGAAGAAACCACCCAGTCAGTCACTGTTTTTGTTTCCATGGTGTCAGGCTCCATTTTCATTTGGTCAGAGGAGGTGTTTGTGCTAGCAGGGTCTCTCCAGGCCTGGGTGGCAGCAGCATGTCCCAGCTCTGTATCCTTCTTGATGGTGTCTGAGGAGGTTGGAGTGGGCAGCTGAGCAAGGAATGGGGCAGGGGGTGGCCAAGAGCAGCAGCTCTGCAGATAGCCTGGCAAAACCAAAGGGAAAGTGACCTGTGAGGTGTAATCAGTTTTCAGGCAAGATCTCCTCTTCCTCAGGCTCCTGGCATATGTCAGATCCTTCTCCTTTTTGTGTTTCTCCTTTGCTGTCTGCCTTGTCATCAGTTTTTCCCCTGAGTTGTAACACCTTGGTTTCTTTAGGATGCAGGAGGAGCTGTCTGTACCCTCCTGGGACATGCAATTGCAGTCTGCTGGCAAGAAAAAAATCATGCAAGTCAGGAAACAGCCCCAGGCATCAAAACATCCATGCATCTATGCAGTGGGCCAAAAACCTCTTAAAACAGGTCTTGCAATTGCAGACATAAATGATTGACTCCCAAGTGTCAAAAGAAACTCGCTCTTATGTTGTAATCAAGCACCTACTTGGAATCAGCAATGACAAGAAAAATACAGAGGTGGGATGTGTGGCTACAAAGACTGAAGGCCTCAAGGATGAACATGAGGAACAATTCCTTCCCTGTGAAAGGCTTGTCAAGGCCTGGTCCACACTGCCCATGGCAGTGGTGGAGTTCCCATCCCGGAAGGGTTTTCACAGCCATAGGGATGTGATGATGAGGAACATGGTTTAGTGGTGACCTGGTAGTGCTGGGGCAATGATTTGACTTGATCTTAAGGGTCTTTACCAACCTAAACGACTCTATGATTAGTAACAAAGTGCGCTGGACAGTCTCTCCACTTGCTTACTGGATTCACCTGATCTGACTGCAGGTACAGCTGTATTTATCAAGTTAAATCTGGTGATATTAGCAGCAGCTACAGAGAGCGCTGCCTACAGCTGTAGCTTTATTAACATCAAATAGAAACATTATCAAAATTCCCAGCCTGGATATTTAGATGATAAAAACTTCCAGAGGTTACACTTTTATGCCTGAACATGGTACTGTTACCGTACATGAATACAAAAGCCAAAACTGTTCTAACTACACAAAACAAATTCTTAAGAAGGGCAGTTAATGTTGAAAGGTTATTTCAGAAATAAGAATCCTCTCCTTTCTGAGAAAATACAACTACCAGGGAGCTGCTCAGCCACAGGACTCATTGATCCAGGAACATCATGTGTCCCTGACCCAAAAATTGGTTTTGATCTTAGGGGTGCATGGAACAATAATGTTTTACAGGTTTGGGCTTTCCTAAGCCTGAAGAAGACAGCAGAGTGAAGGTACTGCCTGAGAGTGGGAATATTTGCCATAGAGCTCCCTGTCAGTGGCAGGACATGCATCTTCCCCATGTTCTGTATCTGGGACTTATCTCTTTTTCCATCACTGAAGATTCAGCCTACAGAGACGGATGAACAGAACTTAATCCTGCAGCATGTTGGCAACAGGATCAGGCAGAGCCATACATCAATGTTCTGGAATTCATGCAGAAACCTGTGAACTTTCCAGAACACCAAACTCATTTGAAAACTGACTTTTTTGGGGATCCAATACTTGCATGTGATGACAAACCTCCCTGCAGAGTCACAGCTCTCACCCCTGTCTGCACATCCACAGTATGTCTGCTGAAGAGTGGCTTATGAATAACAGTTGTTTAAAAGTTCTTCAAGAATCTTGGGAAAGCTATGAAGAGCTGAAACATGATCCTTCCAGGAAGACTGAAAGGGGAAACAAACAACACACCAGCCTGAGGGGTGGAAGGAAGGTGACCTGCAGCATGCAGGTGAGAGTTTACCTGCCAGGGCATCCAGAGGGCTGAGCCTGTCTGCAGCATCATAGAACTCCTCCTCAGAGCTGGTGTCACCGAAGCCTGGGGGTGGCTCCAAAATGAGGTTGCTTGCCTCTGCTGCCCAGTCTGCTCCACACGGTGCCTCTTCCTGGGCAGAGTCATCTTTCCAGGGACTTTCAGGGCTGCAGCTGATGTTGCTCCTCTCCATGATGCCTGCGGGAGATGTGCTGTAACACAGGCTGTAATAGCCCATGGTGCTTTGCTCAGACAGCTTGGACTCCGGCACAGATGCACCGATGTCTTTCCCTCTCTGCTCAGAGGGGCTGTCTTCAGATTCAGGCTCCTCTGCACGTGGTACCTGCAAGAGACAGAAGTAGTCTCTGTTTTCTGCCCTACTGGAGCTTCCTGTGGCACAAATGGGGAAGAATTTCTTGTCTGAGCTGCTCATCTCCTGCACTGTTGGTGTGTAGAAGTGGAAGAACTCTGGCCTGGAGGAAGAGCAAGCTTCCAACTCATCTTCCTCCAGTGCATCCATAGAGTCACTGGAGCCACTTGTCTTAAACCCTCGGCTCTCGGCATTGGCTGAATCTGAAGCCTCGGATGTGCTGTCTGTTGCATTGTCACCCCCACTGTACCAGTCACTCCCTCCAGCTTGGGGCTTTGTGCTGTCTTTCCCCAGACTATGAAGCATTTCCAGCTCCTCCTCAGAGTACACAGGATGGGTGTTGCTGTGTGCTGCAGGAATGTCCAAGCCATGCTCTGAGGAGGAATCCAGCTCCCAGGAGTCTTCAGAGTCACTGCAGGTTCGAGATTCATACCCTGGGATTTAAAAACATCTATCAGTCTGCCCTTTGTGGTGGCAAGGGGGAACAGCCAGACAAGGGTTATGAACTTGTCTGCACAGCATGGACTCAAAGCACAGAGAGCTCTGCCCTCACTTGGTCATCAGCAAACAAGGCAAAGATGCAGCCTGACTTGCAGGGCCATAACCTGTCAGTGGAGACTTGGTCCCTTCTGCCTGCTTTGCCTGGTTTTGCTACATAGGGACCTGCAGAGGAGCAGGGAGTAAAGCCTCAGCTTGCAGCCTTTGTGAGGCTAGTTACCCCAGTGAGGGACAGGACAGCATGGCAGATGGGTGTTCTCTCTCCTGGCCAAGGGATGCCAGCAGAGGGGAGGTTGTTCAGAAGGTTGGTAGAAGAGCACAGGTGCTCAGTGACAATTTGCTGTTTCAGTGGCAGACACTCAGCCTTCACTTTTTGGGAAAAATGGTGGCTACTGCTGCCCTGCCCCTGCCAAACAAATCTGGGATTGATGGAAAGCTGGCACTTCCGGCACCAAGGTGGACAGTCTTAGCAATTTGCAGATGTCACAGTGCACCCCTGTGCTACTGTTCTAGAATGATGCTATTCCCAGGAAGGAATAATTCCCCTAATGCTGGAGGATTCACCCACTTCCTCCCCATCCTTTGGCAAAGAAAAAAATGGCTACTTTTTTTTAAACCTTCTTCAGTTGAGACACGATGCAGTTGCTGTTTTTTGTCTGTCCAGGTAAATATGGAGATGTTTGCATCCACAAACAGTCTGTAGTAGCCAGTTATGAGGCAGACAAGATCTTTTGCACTGTTTGATTCCAGCAGCACAGTCAGCACCTTTTTTGGGGAGGGAGGTGGGAGGATGGTAAAAAAAAGAGTAAAAAAATGTTAGAATAGACAAAATTGCTTGTACCACAACCTGCAGGAACATGCTGCACACTGAAAAGACATTCCCCTCCCTCCCATACCACCATCATTGAAGAGCACTCATGTTTAGCATGAGGCACAGAGAAACCAGAGAAATTGTTTTTCTCACATTTTGTTTCTTCAATATGTCTCACTGATGGAGGACAGCTTTTCTTCAGTCATTTTGTACTCCTCCTACAAGGTCTTCCTTCTTAGTCTGTTCTAAGCCTTTTGTACTAATGAAATCATCAAATAGACGTCCCATTGTGAAAATGGTGGTGTGAATGACTCCCCCTGTGTTCTCTGGCCCTGCCACAGCTACACACTGGCTGTCGTGAAAACACTGCTTACCTTTAGATCCTGCAGGTAGATTTTCACCATGCTCACTTTTTCAGACTCCTCTGTGAGCTCCATCCTGCTGATATTTGTAAACTCTGCCAGACTTGTTACAATGTTGAGTTTACTGTTGATAATCTGGCTCACCCCGTACTTGGCACCCACCAGCAAGGCAACATACGATTCTCTGTCCTGTAGCTGTAGGGGGAGAGGGTAAATCTGTAGCCAAAATCTGAGCAGGAACCCATTCACCTGTGCAAGGCAGGGACTCCCCAGTGATCTGGTGCAATATATTTGAAAACTGGACTCTCTTTACAGCTGGGCTGTAACCAGTTGCAAAGGGAGCCCCTTGTTACTTACAGGCTGTCAGGTCACCTGCTTCCAGCCACACTCTTCTCTGGCTTGGGGACTGACAGTTTCCCTTTGCCCCCCAAGGCAAGTAGCCCCAGAGATGTACCAGCTATCTAGCAGATCCAAAGGGGTGGTCAGCAGCAGGTTGCTATCAGCACTGTCACCTGGCAGGCTGTGACAGATGAACCTAGAAAGATGTGCTGAAGCTGAATAGAACCTTCAGGAAGGCATTTTTTGATTTGGAAGAAATGTAAATGTTTTTTCTTAGGTTCAGACACTTAAAAATGTAATTAATGCCCATATAATTTGGCAGAAGCATTTCAA
>JANHGN010016194.1:13394-32577 GCA_024605025.1 Megaceryle maxima
TCTTCAGGAATGAAATGTAGCCTTCTTTTTTTTTTTTTTTTTTTTTTACAGTAAAGTTTTAACGTGCCAAATATCACAGAATTACAGAATGGTGGGGGGACCTCTGGACATCAGCTCATCCAACCTCCTGCTAAAGTAGGGTCATCCAGAGCAGGTTGCACAGCATTGCATCCAGGTGGGTATGGAATCACTCCAGAGAAGCAGACTCCACTACCTTTCTGGGCAGCCTGGGACAGGCTCTGACACCCTCATGTGAAAGAAGTTTTTCCTTACGTTTAGGTAGAACTTCCTGTGTTCTAGTTTGCCCCCATTGCCCCTCGTCCTATCACTGGGTACCTCATCCTATTGACCCCCACCTTTTAGATACTGATGAGCATTGAGAAGGTCCCCTCTCAGTCTTCTCCAGCTAAAAAGCCCCAGGGCTCTCCGTCTCTCCTCAGCTCAGAGATGCTCCAGTCCCCTCAGCATCTTTGCAGCCTCCATTGGACTCTCTCCAGTAGTTCCCTGTCCCTCTTGAACTGTAGAGCTCAGAACTGGACACAGCACTTCACAAGTGGCAACATTAGGATGGAATAGAAGGGGGGAAGAACCTCCGTTGACATGCTACCCACACTCTTCTGCATGCCTCCCAGGAAACCATTTGCCTTCTTGGCCATGAGGGCCCATTGCTGGTTCATGGTTAACTTTTTGTCCCCAAGGCCTTCAAGGCCCTTCTCTGCAGAGCTGCTTTTGAGCATGTCAAACCCCTCACCTGTACTGGTTATTCCTCCCCACGTGCAGGACTCTACACTTGCCCATGTTGAACGTCATTAGGTTCCCCCCAGTCTGTCCAGATCTTGCTGAGTGGCAGCACAGCCTTCTGGTGTGTCAGCCACTCCTCCCAGTTTTGTATCATCAGCCAGCTGGCTGAGAGTACATATCCCTTCATTCAGGTCACTGATGAATATGAATAATACTGGACCTAGTACTGACCCCTGGAAAACTCCTATCTGAAGGCTTCCAATGAAACTCTCTGCCACTGATCACAACCCTCCGAGTACTTTTTTTCAGTCAGTTCTCAAACCACCTCACTGTCCACTCATCTAACCCACTCTTCCTAAGCTTACCTATGAGGATGTTATGCAAGACAGTGTAAAAAGCCTTGTGGAAGTCAAGGTGGACAACATCCACTGCTCACCCCTCATCTATCCAGCTAGTCACACCATCATAGAAGGCTATCAGACTGGTGAAGCATGACTACTCCTGATAACCTTCCTCCACATGCTTAGAGATCACCTCCAGAAAGAGCTGTTCCATCATCATTCCAGGGAGGGAGGTGAGGCTGACTAGCATATAATTTCCTTAGTCCTCTTTCTTGCCCGTTTTGAAGACTGGAATGACATTGGCTTTTCTCCAGCCCTGAGACACCTTTCCTGTTCTCCATGACATTTCAAAGTGATGGAGAGTGGCTTATCAATAACATCAGCCAGCTCCATCAGCACTCATCTTTTCAAGAGCTTTTTAAAGCTCCCTACATTCAAGTACTTTATGACACATGGAACATAGACAGAGCTCGTCTGAAGAGGAAGAGTCACAACTTTCATTTAGAAATACATGGATAATTACTGTGTAGGCTGGTATGTTATTCACTTCAGTGGAACTATGCTACTATGCTAGCAGAGTCCCTTACCAATATTTATCATGATGCCCCAGCACAGGGAAAAGTGGTGTGACTGAAGCTGGCTGAAACAACATCACCAGAGCTAATATCACATTATCTAAAAGCATCAAAGCAAAGACAGGGAAGGAGCTTCAGTAAGAGGTTGCTAGTCTTACATCAACAATCAATTCATAGAAGTATTTAAACATTTTTTGCTTTAGACAGGGATTGATTTGGTTAAGACATGATCTTACCCACTGGTGAAGCAAAATGGTTAAAACTGCTTCTTGTGCTCTATCTTTGCAGTTATTCCCCAAATACACTGCCACAAGAGATGCACAAAGCAAGGCAGTAGGACAGCATGCCAAAACCCAATGACATAAATACACAGCACTCATACCATCAGGGTGGCATTGAAGATCTTCCCATTGTACATCTTCAGGTCTCCCAGTATTTGCAGGTAGCTTAGGCGCACCTGGACTGCTGCAAGCATGTGCTTTGTTTTGCAAGAGAAGAAATACTGTTTAGAAATACGACAGATGAGTACGGTTTGCCAGGTTAAGATGCCCTTTCTATACAGGACTCAGTATTTGACCAACACATGAACCGTATCTTGGTCTAGATAGGCAATATATACAGGACCATCCCACATTACCACATTTGCCATCTGGCAACCCCACAAGCAAACTGCAACAGAACATGGAAAATGCAGGGAAACTGGGTGCATGTGCAGCAGAGAAAGTTACAAGAAGAGAAGATAGGAGAAAACCCCCAAGAGAAGAGCCCCATGGAGGAAAGACATTGTGTCTTTGGTCCTGAGAGATGCTGCCACCATCCTGGGAGGCACCTTGACCCCAGGAAATGCACATTACCTTCTGCCGAGGGTCCAGTAGCACCTGATTCCGCTTCATGTGGTAGCTGATGGCTTTCTTGATGTCCTTGCCTCTCATGTTTCGAAGCAAAGTTGGTGAGATGAAGTTCTCAATTCCCCAGTCCCTCCTGCCAGAAAGACGGGAAGGGATCAAAGAGGGTTCCAGCTATATTGTCTCCTGCACACAGGAATATGCAGAAAAGCCAGAGAAGGGTGAAGGCACCATACCAGTCCAAGATGCACCAAGCCTCAGGGTGCTGTAACATCTGCTTGGCTCATGCAATATGACAGCCTCACGCAAATTCACTGCTATGTGTATCTACAACTGGATCAGGACATGGGCTGGAGAAACATGTGCTTTCATACCTGTTTTCACATGGTTATACAGGACACAGTCTACAATCTTAGTCACCATAATGGTCCTAATCACCTGGACACCCAGCGAATGAATCACAGAATCACAGATATGTTTAGGTTGGAAGGTCACTGAGTCCAACTGTTAATCCACCACTGCCAGGGCACCACTAAACCATGTCCCTCAGCACCACATCTCCATGGCTTTGAAACCCCTCCAGGGATCATGGGGACACCACCACTGTGCTGGCCAGCCTGGGACAGTCCTTTAAAACCTGAGGGGAAGAAATTGTTCCTCATGTTCAACCTAAACCTACCCTGGCACAGTTTGAAGTTTCTTTACATTGACTTTACTCTGGTTACAAGATTAATACATTTTAACATCTCCAGTTCCCTAGACTCCAAAATATGGGCCCTCTGTTCCACTGAGGAGTTTCAGTGCAAGCATTAAATATCCAGGAACTAAGGATGCTGCAGTTGTCTGCTGTCACTTCTCTCTCTCCACTAACTGCACATGGTTGGGTACATCTGGCTGTACACAAGGAATCCATGGTGCTTGCACAGGCTGGCGGAGGCTCAGTGGTGCAATTACCACACCGTTATTTAATGATGGGCTCATCACAAGCTCTTAGAAGGGTTGTTCTTTAGGACAAGCATGGTCTAACAGCAATGACATACAACACAGGATGCCTGCTGCTTGCAAAAGCATTTTTCTGTATTTTTTCCCATTACTCCACAGGACCTATCACTTATATTGGAATGAGATATTTTTAATATAGTTCTGGTGGATTAAGAGATGTAAAGTGATGGCTGTGCAAAGTTGATGATTACCCTCTCTCTCAACTACTGCATTCAAATCTCTGTATACTGTCAGAAGCAGCCTTGGTAGCCGTAATTTGAGAAATCTGCAACTGTATGTCCCTGCTCCAGCTACAGATCAGAAGCTCCCTCTGCTTAGGAACATGTGCAGATGTCACTGTCTGTATTCAAGCAGCTCAGCATGTTAAAGACAGGGAGGCTCATAAAGCCACCTTGCCCTAAAACAATGGGCACAACTAAGAGACTGCTGCCTTTTTGGGTCAGAGGCAGTCTTCTATCCAGAGCTAAACACTAGGCAAACACAGAGCTGGTGCCACTTCCAGTTGTCTCCTCTTTTTGTCAGTCACAGTCAGAACATTACACAAAAATCTAGGAACTTACTCAATGTATTTCAATGATATTTTCTGTGGCTGAGCACAAGCATAGATCCTCTCCTGTATGTGCAGAGCAGCCAGACGCAATGCCACACTGCATTTCATTTCCACAGCAAATCTTTCTTGAAGCACATCACTACAGCTCTGAAAAAAACCAGCACTAAGTTAGCATGATGATGCGAGAGAAGAGGAAGTCAAGATAAGACCTCTAATATGACTACTGTATGGCAAGTAAAGGAAGACATCCAGGTCATTTCAATCTCATTCCACTAAAAAGCCCAGCATGTAAGTTGATTTAAGATTTAAGGCAATTTTAATCCAAATGCTATGTTCTTAAATGCTCTGTGTTTCACAACTGGCCTGAAGCATGCTTTGGTTTAAAACAGAATTGGGTGAGAAGAGATCCTGAAGCATGAAATGACTTGACTTCACCTGTAGATAGAGATATTCAAAAGCAACTGGGTCTTCCTGCAGGAGGTCTAACGGATCCTTTGGGACAAAGCAAACTCTGAAGAGGCACCGGCAGTCATGAGATACTCTTTTTTGGACCACCTGAAATGACAAACATCATAATGCCACAACTCCTGCTGTAGTCCCTCCCTTCATGAAAGCACAGTAAGCCTCTGGCTTGTATGAACACAGAAATAATTCTGGCAAGTGGATAGCTGCAGATGAGCCATTGCCCTTAGCAAGTACAAGGAGACACTTGCTAGTGTTTGTAATTTTATCTTTGATCCTTCTTCTGGTTTTTGCTTCTTCCTGTGGTAGCTTGGAAGTCCTTCAACAACAAAACTTCATTAAATATCCATTAACCTGAAATACTTGCAGTATGATCAGGCCATATGATAATAACCAAGGAACTGCTTTGAAGTTCAGTCATAAGACACAGCAGCACCAAATAAACACCTGGATCATCACAATGTCAACAGAATGTTAAGACCCCTGGGTTATACATCAACATATTTTGTTCTGGGCAAATCCCATATAGGTTCACCAGCAGAAACAAAGCAGAAATTATCAGGCATATGTGCTCAGTGGTTGGACAGCATTAGCTACCAACCTCTCTGCATCACAGTGGATCAGCAGACAACAAAGTCGAGATGCGACTCCCAGATAGGCACATTCTCACAAATCAGATTAGCCCACAATTACCAGCAGAGCAGCAAAATTACTAACAGAGATAACCTCATGTGTGCAGGACACAAACTTTTGGTTTAGTATTTAATGAAAGTGGCATCTGGATGAGTTAACTATAGCTGCAAATAGCTGAGTACACAGCTATTTTAAGACTGTCTCAAATAGTCCTCTGTTGATGGGCCTATCTGACCAGTGGCACAAAGCATGCTCATCCCTGCCCTCTCTAAATCCAAGCAGTACAAGCCCAGGGGCATTGCTCTATGGGCTCTCTATGTGGAGTGAGCCACTTCTCAAAGCACCATTTCTCCAGGGGCTCCAGTTAGTGCAGTAGTAACATATGCATCAGGCAGAGAGAAGAGGAAAGCACTTCTGGAGATGGGGGAAAAGCCTTCTCCCTCTTGAGACACCTGCAGAGCTGAGCTCCCTCTGCACCTTGCTGGCCACAATCCATCACTGCTGGTCTCCCCCATCATGGCTGCAGGGGCACCCATGGGGCTTTTCTCACCTGCTCGATGAGCTCCTCCTCGTACAGCAGGTGGATCTTTGCCACATTGTACTGCTCCTCCAGAGCAAGGGCAAAGTGTGCAATGCTCCGGAGGGAGAGCTTCTCCTTCAGGGTGAGAATAATGTCCTGGGAAGGGAAGGCACACAGATTTTCAAACAAAATTTACACACAGCTGCTGAGCAGCATTAGCTCACTGAATGAATGTGGAGAATTCTAGCCTGCTGCTGGCAGCTGTGTGGGATCACAATGAAAGGGCACAAAACCAAAATCCCCTGCAGCCAAGAACATACAACAGAGTGATATTTTTAGTGATGTTTCATAGGAAAATGGTGCCTCTATCATGTACTGCCTTTCTTTCTTCACTGACAGCTGAGCACACAAACCTAGAAAAACCATAGAGGCCTCAAGGTTAGAGAAAGTCTGCAAGTGCATCAGGACTGTAGGCGTAGGAGATGGCAACCTCTCTGTGACAACTAGCATAAACTTGGCAGTTAGCTGCTGTGCTATCCCAGCTGGAGGTCTGAGCAGTAAAAGAATAAACCAGTCAGGCAGTTGGCAGAACAGTGGTTAGAGTCACCTATGTCCACTGGTGCGAGCCAGCTGGTAAGGAAGGGAGTCAAGAGAACTGCAGGGGAAGCACAGACACAGGGAGGACAACACATTTCTGTGAATCAGGAGGACAAGGTAAAGAAACTGCTTCTTGCTGTGGTAAGAGTGCAGTAAGATAAAAACTTCAAAGTGCAAGAGGCATCAGATCCATTTCCTAGAATTGCATGTCCTGGGCTGCCTCATGGGAAAGCTTTGGCCTTACAGTTTTTAGTTTCCTGATGTTGAGCACCTTTCTGTCACCTTCGATCCAAATGTTTGATGTTAACCATTGTCACTGTCTAGAACTCTACAGCAACTTTTGAAGAAACTGCAAAGCTGGTGAAAAAACATTTCTTCCCACCAATAAGGAAGACCTTGAGAGCATAATTGTAAAAATCTCACTGAATTTAAATAAAATTCATGTTTCAGTTGTATAGAGAAGGAGGAGAAGGGAAGTGATCATGCCATTGTACTCAGAAAATCATAGAATCATCTAGGCTGGAAAAGATCATAGAGTCCAACCACTAATCCTACTCTACAAGTCCACCACTAAGCCATATCCCCAAGCACCACATCTATATGCTTTTTAAACAAATCCATGGATGATGACTCAACCACCTCCCTGGGCATCATGTTCCAATACCTGACAGCACTTTCAATAAAAAGATTTTTCCTAATGTCCAGTTCAAACTTCCCTTGGTGCAGCTTGAGGCCACTGCCTCTTGTTCTATCATTAGTCATTTGTGAGAAGAGACCAGTGCCTACCTCTCTACAATGTCCTTCCTCAGGCAGTGAGGCCACAGCTTGAGCACTGTGTTCAGTTCTGGGCCCCACACCACAAGAAAGACACTGAGGTGCTGGAGCAAGTCCAGAGAAGGGCAACCAAGCTGGTGAAGGATTTGCAAAACAAGTCCTTTGAGGAGCGGCTGAGAGAATTGGGATTGTTCAGTTTGGAGGTGGCTGAGGGAAGGAGACCTTATTGATCTCTACAACTACCTGAAAGGAGGTTGTACAGATCTGGGTGCAGCCTCTTCTCTCAAATAAATAATGATGGGATTAGAGAAAATGGCCTGAAGTTGCACCAGGGGAGGTTTAGGCTGGATATAAGGAAGTATTTCTTTACCAAAAGAGTAGTCAGGTGCTGCAATGGGCTGCCCAAGGAGGTGGTGGAATCACCATCCCTGAAGGTATTAAAAAAAAATGTGTAGATAAGGCACTTCAGGACATGCTCTAATGGGATGGTGAGGTTGTTGTGGTTTTTGTGGGGGCTTTTTTGTTTTGTTTTGGGTTTGTTTGTTTTACTTGACAGTTGGACACAGTGATCTTAAGAGGTCTTTTACTTTCGGTAAACTGAAAACATTATACAGGGCTTGACTGAGTACAAATAGAAAGAGAATTCCTTTGACACATTCAAGCCTCTAGAGGTAAGCATAAACATTTTGCTCACCTCAGTTTTAAGCAAAGATCTCTCAAAACTACTGAAAACAACCACTTAGGAAGCATTTTATCCATTTGAGTGTTTCTGTGAGGATGCTGGTGAAGGTTTCACTGAATTCCAGTACAGAAAAATTTGTTCTAGATTAGAGGTGAGCAACTAAAGCCAATCATGAAGAGCTAATCCATCTTTTAGAAACTAATCCCTTGGAGGTGGGTATTCAAATCTCCCTAGCACACATCTCCCCTCTCCTTACTACCTCCTTGCTTTATTTCATTATTTTCTTTTTCCCTGCCCTGCAGGTCACCAGACTTGGAGAGACTTACTTGCATGAGAAACCACAACAGTTTTGTGAAGTTTGGATAGACTAGACAAGAAACTCCTATCTGAGGAAAGTTTTCAGTTTTATAAATAAAATCTCTTTGCTTTTCCTGTTAATATTCCTTCAGCCTGGTAACTCCAGATTGGCTGTCCATTGTGCATCTTTTCCACAGTAACTACCCAGGACATTATGTAACCTTTAATAAAATTGCAGAGTCTAATCACTGTGCATAGGCAAATCTTATTAACTCCAACATAGACACTGCACAACTCTAAAAATCAGTCTAGAAAAACTTAAAAGTTTGTAAGCCTATGTCTAAACATGGCAACTATGGAAAGTGATGGATTAATAACTCTGGAGAGCAGCAACTTGTATTTTGAGGAGAATGATGGTAACTTGTCCAGAACACCTCCAAACACCAGTGATCCTAGGGAGGTGGCACTGCTTCTTTCATCTCAAGGGGTTCATCAGTTTTCATGTCTCCATATGGAAACACTTCTTCCAGTGCAGAGATGAGTCTGTAACACAGACAGGCACTTTAAGCAACAACTGGCACAACTGCATTTGCTGAGTTCACATGATGTCCAAACCTGGACTCCACTGTCCATGTCCCAAGCCAGGAAACTTGTTCTCCCTCTCAGGGATGCACACTGTCACTGCTACATTAAACAATGTCATCTATATTCTGCAATGTGGCTTCCAAGGAAAGCAATAGATGTGTGGACAGATGCTGATGTGCTCCCACCAACCTGTCCTATTCCCAACTGCAATCACACTTCACAAAGCTGTAGTGGTCTCATAGCCAAGCTCCTGCAAGTTCTGTGAAAATTGTCTGCTGAGAAGAAAACAGAGGTGAACCAAAGCAATGCCTCCTCTGCAGGATGGGCACAGGAAATCCAGCATGCTCACCATCAGTGAGCAATACAGTTCCCACTACCTGGCCAATACAACCAAGAGGCTGCAAGTTCCACTGCATACACCTTTGCTACTGGACCAAATTCAGGTTGTAGGAACAAAGACAGACAACCAAGCATCTTTACCTTCACAGTAGTGTTCGTCTCAAACCTGAAAGCCTTTGTCTGTCCATTTTCCAAGTACACCTTGAGAACGTTGGGCATACAAAGAAGAGAATTCCCCTGCAGAACAAAAGCAACAGCATTAATCCTTGGACATTACACCTCCAGGCACCGGGCTGCCCTGCCTGACATGGCACATTTTGGTATAATGGTATAAATGGAAATCTGTCTCTGCTTTTGCAGTCCTCTCTGTGGCACCAAGGTTTACTCCCTGATTGTGCTTCTGGCACTGAACAAGGGAAAGAAAGTGTAATAGATGCCTTTACCTTAAAACTCCAGCCAGTGCAATACCTGCACATGGCCCAGATGTTCCCACTGTTCAGCTTCCGCATGGCATAGGAAGATCTAGCAGATACTGAAAGCTGAGAGCCACCCTCCTTGCTCACTACCAGAAAAGCAGACACATCTGCCTGAAGCAGCATCTTCCCATTACTGGGCAGTAGGCAGCACTAACTCCAACAATGACACCCTCCCACTGGCAGCAACCATGACTTCAACTCAAGAGCTACCCAAACCCACCATAATACCATGGACAGATCTTGCATTCCCCTCAGATTTGTGACTCTGGGGCTTCCCAAATAGGGTACGATGTCACCAGTGTTTCTTGAGATAGGTCTCATCTAGATTATACAAGGCAATGACTCCCATAGCAAAAGCACCTCCACTGAGTGCTCCGAGAAGGGTCTGGGAATGTGGCCTCTGTCCTGTGCTGCACCTGAATGCTCTTGGAATGGTGTTTCTAGGATGTTCTCTGCTTCATTTGCTGTGCAACACCTTATAAATGTCACAACCTTGGTCCCTTTCCATAGAGCCCATATACCCTGGAACGAACTACCAGAATGAACATTTCTGAATCTTATTTCTTGTTCCTCCCTTCCCTTCCCTGTTCTGTGGGGTTTAAGCTGCCTACAATCGTCACTGAGAATAAAAGAGCGAACATTGCCATTAATCGTGAACCCAAGCTCTAACTCCTTCATGCTAAGTAGCACAGACACATCACATCTTTTACAGGCTTTGGGTCCCCCATCAATTTTAGAAAAGTGATGTTGGCTTATACCATCTGCATATTTTCTCTGGTAGCTCCCACAGCTGCAGGCTCCATATGAATGGAGCCCTACACAGCCAGCACACAGCAGAACTTGAAATCTATGTAGAAATTCATATACAAATTAAGTATCATCATTCTTCTGGTCAGATCCAATTAACTGTCCAGAACACCCATGTGGGATTTCTCTCCTTTTGTGCAGGTTTCAATAGACTCCTGTGAGTTAATTATGAAAGCTTCTGCTTCAGCAGCTTCACCCCTCCCATTTTGTCTGGTGCATGATTTACTTCCTGTTACAGCTAGGCCCACAGCTTCTAATAACACACTGACTGATGCTGACCTGAGAATCCTGAGGGACCTGTATCTTGCATATCACCCAGTTTTATGGAAATACGCAACAACTTTGCAGCAGAAAATGGAGGCTGAATAGCACTGAGGCTTATTAACAATTTATGATCCCAAAACCAGAGTTTCAGATTTCAACTGCAGAAAGCAGCCTGTGGGTTCCTTCCAATTGCCACAAAGATCATTTAGCAATGCTCCATTAAGATGACAAGAGCAGTACATTTATTGAAACAGGAGGCTCTGCAGTTTTTCAGGGCCATAATACTAATTTTGGCTGTCTAATACATCAGTCTGCTGAAAGGAAAGCAGTTCTAAAACACTCAAGCTAAGTAGCTGCTGTGTGTGACCAATAGTGCTTTTCCAGAAAGAAGTCATAAATATACAACAAATTTATTTATTCTTCCTTTGTGCTAGTATTTTACTGCTCAAAACAGTGTCCACATCCAACTGGTGGAAAAGGAAGCTACTATCAGTGGGACCCCAACACTCAAATGAATTTCTCTTACCTTTATGATCTCATTAAATGAATGGCAAACTATACATTGATTGTGTCCCTCCTCTGCACTTGTAAAGGTGTAATTAGCTTAGCTCAGCAGAGTATTGATGGAGGCTGTGTAGGAAGCACAGAGTTACAGTGTCTGCTCTGGAAGTACCTTCTCCAGACCTGCCTTACAATCAGTGAGTGAGTGGCACAGACCTAAGACCTCTATGAGCTGCAAAAACAGTGCCCAGCCTCCAGCTGAAACAGCTCGACAGAAGCTCCCAAGCAGATACTATTATGAACCTCCAGCTATAAAAACAAGCAGAGCTTGCTAGCATTTATTTTCAGGTCTGTCACTATGAGCCTTGCCCAAGGACTCTCAGTCTTCTCTGCCTGGGACCACTTCCAGAGCATACTCCTCCTCCCTGTTTCCTGCATTGTGAGCTATGTGGCCTGTGTGTCACTCCTCCCAACCACCTGAGGGTCCACTACTGGCTTCTCTACTGGGAAGGGTGTCCAGCTGCTGTAATGCTCTGGCAGTATCCTAGACCAACCTGCCATTAAGATCTAAGGGATTTAAACATGGCCCTTGGTGGAGCAGACATAAGCCTTGCAGCAGCTCCAGAGCATCTGGCAGGAAGAAAAGGATCTCAGACTCACTGTCAGACATGTCAGGAGTCACATTTGCCCCTCTCTGGAAACCAGGCCAGAGAAGGAGGAGTCTTGAAATGCCTAGAGTCAGGCACAGGTCCAAAGCATTCACCCAGTGCCTGTCTAATGAGATGGTGACATCTATGGCATCTCTGGCTGCACCTCTGCCCTGGTGCAGGATGAGAAGTGGGAATGCCTGCCCCAGGGAAGACTTGGTAAGGCAAGCTGGGTCATGAGAGCTCCCTACCACCAGAGATGGGAAAAAAGAATCAGCCTAGAGAAGGGCCTGCTGGCTGCAAAGTGCAGAGAAGCAAGGTTTGGTCAGAACAACTGAACAACACTAATAAGTAAGGGACAGGATTTGGGGATTTTGACCACAAAAATTTTTCATGACAAAAGGGAAAAAGGAAAACTTGACGGAGTTAAAGACTCCCAACTGACCCCAATCCATCTCAACTACACTGAGCTTGTTAAGTCACATAGAAATAAAAAGGAAAGATTGAAGAGCTGTTGGCACTTCAGGGAAGCTACAAGTGTTTTCAGTGCTTGTCCTTTTTTGCTGTAGGAAGATCTGTATATATACAGCTCATGAGAGCTAGGAAATCTGTGATATATTTGCAGCATTCCTCCACTGAGCTGTGATCTTGCTTCACACAAGAACAGACTGGCTTGGTATCCTAGTCTGAGTCAGAACAGAGTAATTTTACTTTTCAGCTAAGTTCTTCTAACTAACTGCACTTTCTGAAGTTAACAGCATGTTTTCACAGACAGTCTCTGCTTCTAGAGGTGATAACACTCCATGTTTAGAGTTAGTACCAAGGACTGGTGTGCAGATCAAAGCCATTGCTAGATCTTGTACACCATGCACACCTTGCCACACCTTCAGGAAGGAGCAGCCAGGACAGGTGACCCTAAACTGACCAACAAGGGATTCCATTCCATATGCGTCATATTCAGTATAAAGATGAGGGATCATGAGAGTCAAGCTTCTTCAGTGGCCGGTGTCCTGGCCATGCTAACCCAGCCTGGCATCTCTCCCAGGAGAAATCCATTTCTTCCCAGCATGCAGGGCCCACGGTGCCCGGCTGCAGCCATGCCCCACTGACCTGTGTATGTCCATTCACCAGCACCTCCTCTGCGAAACGTACTTTCACGGGGTTTGTTTTAAGCCTTGCCCTCTTCTCTGCAGTAAGAAACGATGACTTAGGGCCACCCTGAAAAAACAACAGCACTCAGTTGGCAGCTCAGCCAGTTGCAGTCCCATACGAGGGTCAGAGGTCCGCAGCACAAGCAGGGCTATGATCACAGCCCATGCTGAAGCTGCTCATACCACACCGCCTCACACTTAAAAGTGCTGTCAGGAGCTTCTCAGGTGCCAGGCTTGCTATCAGCCTTATTGACCTATCTATGACCAAATCATACATCCAACAAGTGGCTGTACACACTCCTAACTTCACTGTACATTAACCAGTTACTGTGTTTAGGCATCTCCCCAACTTCTGCAATGAAACCAGGGTCCTACAGAATGCTTGTTAATTTACTAAGAGCTGGCCTGTAGTGGGGCTACACAGTACCACAGACCAGAGTGCCTTGCAATGACTAACAAACCCCCTGCCAGAGCATGACAAGAACACAGCCACGTATTCAGCATTTCCCAGCTCAGCTGGCATTTCTAAAGCTTATGCTCATATTGCAAAAGTTGAAGAAACTGCCCGAGGCTAAAAAGCCAACTAGACTTTGTTGCACTGCTGTCAATCATGCTTGCAGCAAGGCAGGGCCCTACCAAGCTCATAAGACACCACACGAACCTGGGAACCACGAAGTTCTTATGCCCCTGCTCTTGTGAAGCACAATGTTCCCCAGGAACAGAGGCAGTATCCCTCAGTATCATCCTAGACAGCTTCAAGGCAGAGCAGTTCCTACACTCTTGCCAGAGGTGCAGGTGCCTCCCAATCTGCCACAGCCCCATCTTGCCCCAAGGCCATTTGGCAAGAACAGAGGCAGGGAGGTAGGCAGGAGTCTCTGTGTCTGGTCAGGAAGCCCTTCCAGCATCTGCCAGGCTGTATGGAGCATCATGCCCCAGAGCTGCCCCAAGGAGGAACAAGGCCTCCCACATCCCTTCCAGTGCAGCTAGAGCAGTCCCGGCAGAGTATCTGTGATGGGAGGCGTTACCTCTCAGCTCTAAGCACAGCTGCCTTCAGAGTGCGGCAAGAGCCAACCCCACACCCAAGATCAGCCTTGGCTGTATTTGGAGGTGTCCTTAAAGTGACCTGCAAAGGAAAAAACAAAAATGGGGTCGTGCCCTGTTTGCTTCTCAACAATGCATGAAGGCCTGTGAAGGGTGTTCCAAATCCCACAAAGGGTTTTCCATGTCCTTTTCTCCCTGAAAAGCCATTGCATTTTCCCCCTTTTGGCAGGCATTCAGGTCTTGCAAAATTAACTCTCATATGCTCTGCGATCTCCAGAGCCAGATTGAGCACTGGCAAGACTGGCAGACCATGTACTAGGCAAGAGAGATCAGATTAACAAAAGACCGAAGCCACTGTTTAGTGGGTTTGCTTAAAGCTTTTCTGGTTACTTTGGCTTTGTGCACATCCATGAATGCCAATGCCTGGAAACTTTGGGCAGGAAAACTACATTTAAGAGATTTTTTCTTTTTAATGTATCTTTACTGAATGGCCAAGAAACCTCATGATGTTATGCCTGAGACCTCCAGTAACTGTTCCAAAGGAATCATCATTCTTGCTTCTAAGAATAAATCAAAATAATAAAACGTCTGAACAAATGAAAAACACTCCCAAAATGCTTTCCAGGATAGGGGGAAGTCTCCCTCAGGCCACTTTCATACATCACAAGAAGGCAAAAAGCACACAAACCCAATTTTGTCCTTGCTTTGCAGCTCAGCTTTTACACATCGAAAACCATGTGGATAAATACATCATGTCAGCAGTACATGCCTTCTGGAGAATTATATGCTACAGGAATGGGTAATCGACACCAAAGTTTAGTACTAAAACTTTGCTTCTATTCCCAGAATGGGATCCACACCCAGGTCCCAGCCCCTAACCAGACAGATCCTGAAGAAAAAAACATTAAAGTTTCCAGCACTCAGAAAGGAAAATCTCAAGAGCTTCCAGGAAGCACTGAGGGTGGGTGGTGGGTCTGCAGCCTCCGCAACCTGCCTTTCATGTCTGCGTGGTCCCCATGGCCCAGACAGCTCCAGCATGTGGGGAGCACTCCAGGCTGTTCTTGCTGGGCTGGCCACAGCTTGCTGAGGAGATCTGCCTGCAACATCTCAGTCATTATGGCCTCCTGGCCCCTGTAGCACCCACTGGGACCCCACAGCTCCCAATGGGAGCCTCCAGCTCAAGGGAGGATGGGCTCCAACCATTCAGCAAGACTCTCCATGTGACTTTGCAAGCCACCCTGGCCCTGCACCCAGTGATGTGTGAGAAGCTGATTCTCCCCAAAACCTCCTCCAAGGGCATGAACAAGAGAAGAGGACCCTCGCAGCTCCCTCACAGCTTCAGTCAGGCCCTTGGATCCTTTGTGCTAGCCCAACCATCCCACCTTCCCTGGCCACTGCCACTGTGGGGCAGTACTGCCAGGAGTGCCAAGAGTGCTGAAGAAAGGCCATTTACCGACGTGCAGCGCTGGATGGTTAGGAGAAGCTCGTCACCAGCCTCCCTGTAATAGAGACACACAGTTAGCCAGGGTCAGCTGCTGTCTGCACCTTCCTCCTCACTGTCATAGCAGATGGTGCCAGCAAGGTCTTTGGCCCCTTCACCCCTCCTATGAGGGTCTCAGCCAGGAAAGGCACAGCCCACCAAGCATCAACATGGTAGAGGAAAGCAGGTAAGCCCTCCTTTCCTGGGCTGCTGGGCCCTTTGGCTGCAGGGTGGACTCATCGCTGTGGGGCAGGATCCCAAGTGCATCATACTGGGAGGCAGCAAAGTCCATGCACAGCTGTGAATCTTTGCAACCCGGTCCTCACACCTCTTTCAGCCCTTTGCCACCTTGTTCCTGCAGCAGGTCATGCAGGGCCACACCTGATGATGTCAGCTGCTCGTTCGACAGACACATCGTCCACCACAGTAGAGTTTATCAGGAGGAGCTGGTCACCTGGCTGCAGCTTCCCTTCAGCGGTGCTCCCTGCGGGCAACCAGCACACTGTTAGTCACAACAGTGTCCTACTGCGGATACCCATGGTGAGCTTCTCTCCCCACCTGGCACCCACTTGCCTCAGCACCTGCTTCTGGATGGCAAAATAAAAAGGGGCCAAAGGACATTGGTCCCTGATGCCAGCTGGTGTACCACTGCCCATGTCCATTCTGCATCATCCAGGCTGTCCTCTGGCCCCACAAGCTGCCCCTGCACCACAGAAAATCACTCTTGCACATGTTTTTTCTCTTGTCACAGCCCACCACATAGTCCTCAGACAGGGTACAGCAGAAGGGCTCACAGGCTCTTGGGACTGGGGTGTAGAAGCTCTGCCCTGCCCTTGCCTGTGAGCCATAGGCCCAGAGAACCCTCTGGGGATGTTCACTGCCGGGTCTGCACCTTGGCCCAACTGGCACACTGTCATACAGACCAAGATGCTGCCACAATCCCTGGTAGAAGAGGACTGTATTCCCAGCATGGTGACTCCCCTCTGCAATCCAGGAGAGCACAGAGGTCTCCTTAACCACGCTGTCTGCTGAAAGAACCCACAACAAGGAAAAAGGATGGTTTCTGAGGTTTGCTTTCCAGGAGAGTAGTAGCCGCAAGGTCCGAGGGGCTAACGAGCAGGTGGACCTCTGGTCTCAGAAGGAGGAGCATGCATTCAGCCCCCAGCTCCACCACAGCCAGTCTGTTGGCCAAAGCACGCTGCTGAATTTCTCTGCCAGACAGGTTTGCCCACGCACCCATCTGGCACCTGCCACCCACCTCTCAGGGACACCTGCTGTCAGGCAGTATATATGAAAGCAAAACACAAAATCATTTGGAGTTAAACACAGGGTTTTTAGCCATGGGCTCCCATGAGACTAATGAGGATAGGTTTCTTTGTGCCTCAAGTTTTTAATATAATGTTGATTCTTTCTGATTAGGAAAAAATAAAAGCATAATAGAAACACTCATTACCCACTTTTTAGACCCCAACACTCTCAACTAATTTAGCCACATTTCACATGGGAAGAAGCATGAAGAGAAAATTTCACTCAAAAGCATTGTGAAAGGACAGAGACAATATTGCAGTGTCTTTATGCTAAACATCCCACAGGCACCAGCTTTTGGATGGGCTATTCCCCCAGGCAGATGGGGGATGCCACAACCCCTATGGGTGGTGAGAAGGAGAGCCCAGGCCAGCCCTCCAGCCAATCTCCCTGCAACACTGACCTGCTCGGCTAAGGCATAGTCTTTCTCTGGCTGTCACACCCATGTCAACAGGCAAAAAGCAGGTATTTTTGTGTAGCCATTAAGAAACAAAAGGTAAATATTCATAGACTTTGATTCTAAATCCCCAAGACACTTTAAAAGCAGAGTTATATCCCTCCCTTTTACAAGTTGAAGAGTTAATCTTCTTGACTCAAGCAGAATTTCACCTGGCCTGCCTGTTACTATAAGTGATGAACTCTGTGTTACAGGGCTGTAAGCCCAAAGAGCATTTTCAACAAGAGATCACCAGAGACACTCCAGAATAAGAACTCTATGACTGGATGAAGTTCTTCCTTTGCATTTCAGCTAAAACACCAGAAAGAACATTGCTTTGAAGCAGCTTTTGCATCGCTGAAGGTCAGTGGTGTCCAAGTGCAGTCAAAGGATTAGCAGTGATGCTGCCATTGCCTTATATTTCTTCCATGGCATCAGAACCAGGCAGATGTCCAAGCACTCAGCAGACAACAGGGACATAGGCTTTGCTTTCAGTATTCAAGGATCACATGCCAGCCATGTGTACCTGAGAAACTCTTAAATACCTAGCAGTTTATCACTAAGGCTATCTTGGAGAGTTCAGCCTTCTCACAGCCGTGAAGGTAGGGAGAAGGAAACGTTCCTTACCTGCAGTGACAGACGCTATTGTAAGAGGAAGGTTTGGACAGATCTCAAAGCCATAGTGACCAAGGACCAAGTCTTTGTACACCGTGACAGTAAGTTTGACACGGCTGGCATGCTGGCCACTGCCATCACTAGTTCTGTCTATCACAGACAATCTTCCCCTGTGAGACAAGAAGCAGGTGATTCATTCAGATATAGTCAGAAGATACTTTATCAGAGGGGTACAGATCTGTACACACACCATATACACACATACTTTCAGTGGGCCGTCCCAGTACAGAGAGGCCAGCACTTCTCTGGGTACCCATAAATGTCTCTGCACTGTGCAGGCCAGCAGTAATCTCTATAGAAAGCTGAAGATATCAGACCAGTGGCACCAACTAGCTGTGACCACAACTCTTTCAACTACCCCAGCCCAAGGGTCACATGGAGAAAGCCACACGTGCCGGTAGCAAGCCCCAGCCTTCACAGATCACAGCAACACCTTTACTCAGCAAGGCAGTGAGAGAACTTACAGCTCTCTGGCTTCTGCCAGGATCTAATACAGCTTAATTTTGATTCACAGACCTTAGGAAACTAAAGCAGCTGTGGGCCAGGATCCCTTGTAAATGTAACCCAGTCTTACCCTAAAACTAGGGGCCAACATCAAGACACAAAGAGAATTACAACCCCATCTTCAGGAAAAGCACATTTTACATTCAGAGTATTTTATTTCTGCAGATGTGGCTCACAAAACCAGAATGGGTGAAAGCAGGAACATCTGCCCCTAAAGAGGGATGCTTAAAAGCACTGGTTTTTTTTCTAGGGATTACTGTGTGTTTATTTCCCAAGAACAACTGAAACTATGAGTAAGATCTGCAATTTTTGTCTGCCCCTGTTTGTTGGGAACAAGCTTATGCCATCTCTCACCAAAGGTGATCAACAAATACTCCTTTTACAAAAAACAAGTTTACCTGGATGCACTATCCCGAGAGCGATGAAGCCATTTTGCTACCATTTGCTCTATTCTACATACTTTGCGCGTCTGGATTAAGTTAGTCTCCAAATCTTCCATTTACCTGAAAGTGAGAGAAATAACAGGAAAACAAAATGATAAAAGACTGAGGAAATCTTCCAGACACTGTGCAGAATTACCAACAACAATTCACAATTCTTTTGTGATAAAGAGATCTACTGCTGTCTTGGAAAGACCACATGCTTTAGCAGAGGATGTTAACATTTGTAAAATACACTTCTTCCCACCCATCCAGTCTTCCTTGCCTTGTGCTTTTGGTTAGTCTGTGCTGTGGAATAGCAAGTGGAGGCAATTTAGAAATCAAAACCATATTAAAGGTATAGCATTGTTCACACACTAAGGAGTGCAACTGGTATGCAAGGAATCCATTCCACAGCGGTTCCCTGAACAGCATCACCTGTGAATGGCATGGGGAGCAGAGTGGTGTGAAGACTCCATGGCGAGGCCCTGTGAATCACTGTAGATATGGGAGCTTTCTAGTACTATGGAACTG
>JANHGN010016197.1:0-18385 GCA_024605025.1 Megaceryle maxima
AGGGGTTTCCAAGCCCCCCGTGGAGCTGTGGTGCTGAGGGACCTGGGTCAGTGGTGCCCTGGCAGCGCTGGGGGAGCGGGTGGACTCCATGAGCTGAAAGGTCCTTTCCAACCAGAATGATTCTGTGATTTCATGTTGTGTCGAGTTTGAGGGACAGGGAGGGGCTCTGATGGGTGACCCCCCGCAGAGGTGGGGCGCAGGCTGCTGACACCCCTCTCCCTTCACCTTTCAGGCCCCGTCAACCAGGATGGCCAGGAGACCCAAGGCCCCAGCGACGGCTTCTTGAGCTCCAAGGTGGCCGTCTTCGCCGCGATCGGCGCCGGCTGCGTCATCTTCATCCTCATCATCATCTTCCTCGTCGTCCTCCTGATCAAGATCCGCAAGCGGCACCGGAAGCACACACAGCAGCGAGCCGCAGCCTTGTCCCTCAGCACCTTGGCCAGCCCGAAATGCAGCGGGAACGCGGGTTCCGAGCCCAGCGACATCATCATCCCCTTACGGACTACAGAGAACAACTACTGCCCGCACTACGAGAAGGTGAGCGGGGACTACGGGCACCCCGTCTACATCGTCCAGGAGATGCCCCCCCAGAGCCCAGCCAACATTTACTACAAGGTGTGAGGAGCAGCCTGGGCAAAGCCGCCGATGCAGGAGCACGGGAGAGCCGAGCGCGAGGTGTGGGGGGAGCAGCTGCCCCCCCCCGGGTCTCCCCACGGGAGGGAGGAAGCGAAACGGACCCCACGGCAGCCCCCGGCGCGGCGCGGGGGAGCGCCAGGGTCCGGCGCCGGAGAGCGGGTGGCTCGCTCGCTCGCCCCCCGATTTCTTCCCTTTGTATTTAGTTTTTGTAGTTCTCAGCTTTTATAATCCCGAGACTCGAGGGTGAGCCTTCGGCATCCTCCTCTTCTTCTCCAGACTGCGGCCGGCCGTGCCTTTCCGCGCTCGCTCGGACACCGCCGGCAAACCCGGAGAGACTCCCGCCTTCCCTTTGCCTTTTGGGATGTTCCCCCCCCTCTCCCCGCCCCGTGTCACCCGCTACGGCCTCGCCGCATGAAGTGCCCGTGCGCCCGGCTCCCGCAGCCCCTCACCCGCGCCGGGGCCGCGGCCGAGGAGCCTCGGTCCGAGGGGGACCGAGGAGGAGGAGGAGGATGCTTTGCCTAGGTGCCAAGATGCAGATAGCTGCGCAGGGAGGAAGCTGGCAAACCCGATTTACTACTACTACTATTATTATTATTATAATTATTTTAAATTTTTTTGGTTTTTGTTTTTTGGTTTTTTTTGGTTTTGTTTTTTTGGGTAACATTTTTATTTTTGTGAATCCCCGGCGGGACTCGACCCATCGCCTGCCTTCGGCCATCTCCTTCCGTCCCACCGGCCCCCCCAGGGCAGACCCTGCTGCTCCCGCTGCTGCCCTTCTCCACCGACTTTTGTGTTCGTAGCTGTTGAACTCTTGGTTTAGTCTCTTTATAAAAAGAAAGAAAGAAAAAAAGGAAAAAAAAAAAAGGAAAGAAAAAAAGATAATCACACCTACACGGCGTCTCGAGCGTGCAGTGGGAGAGAGCCCGGTGCTGCTCCCCCCGGGGGTGTCCTGCTCTAGAGAAAAGCCTGTGCTGGGGTTTTCACGGGGCTGGAAGCAAAGCCTGGGCTGGTGGAGGGCAGGGGGGGCAGCTGCAGCCCCCCAGCCCCCCCAGGGGCTGTGCTTGGAAAGGAAAACTGGAAAACAAACGCTCAGCACCAGCAGCCTGTGTGGGGGGGAGCTGGGGCTGCCAGGAGGAGGCCAGTGCTTGGCTCAGGGCTCAAAGCCCACCCGGGAGGTGTCCCTGGGGCTGGCTGTAGCACCAGGCTTGGCTTGGTTGGGAGGGGAGCCGAAGGCTTCTCCCCCCAGCCTGGTGTCCCTCAGTGGGACCTGCCTTTGGGGACCGGCCCCTGGCTGTGCTCCTGGGGTCACCCGGCCGTGCCACCTCCTGGGGGTCCTGCAGCCCAGCCTCGCTCTGCCCTTCTTTTTCCCATCTCCTGCCCCAAACTGGAAGGGCTTGAGCCTTGGGCTCTTCTGGTGGGATCACTCAGCTTCCTCATCCTGGAAGGACCCACCAGCTGATGGTGATGAGCCCAGCGGTGCTGGTGGCAGTGCCCAGCTACCCGCCTGGCCTCGGGCTGTCCCAGCCCGGGGGCTGGTGGCCACCCCCTCCTTCCTCGCTTTCTTTTCCTCTCAGAAGTAGCTGCTTTTGCTCAGGGAGCAAGCGTGGGACCGGGCATTGGGTTGGTGGTGGCACAAGGCTGGTTTGTCCCCCACCTGTCCCCAGGGCCTCGAAACCCTCCTTAGGAAGTGCCCAAAGAGCGAGAGAAGCTGCTCTGCAAAAGTGCCTTGACGAGGAGCGGGCAGGGGGGGCAGAGCAGGGGGGGGGGGATGGTGGAACCCGGCCTGAGCATCCCTTGGGGGTCATAATGTTGGTTGTTTTTTTGGTTTTATAAAGGCAGGATTTGGGGCTGGAGCGGAGCCGGCTGCCCCTGCTCTCCTCCCGCCCTCAGCATCCCGAGGGCAGCCCCTGTGTCCCACCTTTCAGCCCCTTTCCTCCCAGTATCTGTGCCAGTGCTGCCCACCTTGGGCTGCTCCTGGCCATGACTTGCCCCCCACCCCGGTTCCCCACCAGGAACTGCTCCCAAAAATCACAAAAAAAATCATTGTCTTAAAGAAAATCCCGCTTTCCCTCACCCTCTTCTGTCTGCAGAACCCCAACGCGCAGTTCCCGAGGGGAGCAGAGCCCCGGCTGGGTGGTGGTGGTGGTGGTGATGGTGGAAGATGCTGTAGCACCAGGGAGCTTCTCCCCGCAGCGGCTGCCGTGGAGGAGGCAGCTGGGGGGTTGACGTAGTTTCGGTTCAGTTTTGGAGGAGAACAGAAGGAATCTGGCCACAGGTTGGACCAAAAGCGAGGGGCCGAGGCCGGGTGGGTGCTGGGTGGCTTCCTGCAGGGGCCGTCCCCTTGAGCTCCACTCCTGTTGCTGGGGCAGCTGAGAAACCTTGTAAATAGGTGGAGAAAAGGTGAAATCTGGACTCTCTGGGTTTTGCCGAGCACCTCGGTCTGCTGAGTCCTGATACAGAGCGTGTCCCTTTGGTTCTTGTCAGTGAAAGCATTGGAGTTTGGTTGGGGTTTTTTTTCTTCTTTTCTTTTTTTTTTTTCCTGTTTTGTTTGTGTAAATACTAGTCTTTTTTGGAAGAAATAATGTAAAGATGTTTTGTATAAACTCCGAATTATTTTCTGGTTGCTTTTTCTTAGAAAAAAAAAAAACAAAAACAAATGAGAACTTAAAAAAAAAAAAAAAGCAAAGAAAAAGGGGAAAAAAAAAAAAAAAAAGAAAAAGAAACTTTAACCACGAGAACGGGGGTAAAACATTGGTCATACTGCGCTCAGCCCTGGAGCTGCCCCGGGGGGCTGTGCTGGTGCGTGGGTGCTGCCGGGCAGGGTGGCTCTGGGGAGGGGGGACACAAAGCCATCCCCAGTGTCACCGCCGTGTCCGGTCCCAGTTGCTTACTGGAGCTGGGTGTATCTGCATGATATCAGCAGAGGGTGAGGGAGGGGCTGCTCTGGGGACCCTCAGAGCTGCTCTTCCTCCGTCCCTCCTCCCGGCTGCACCGCGCACCAGCACCTCCGCCCCGCGCTCCCACATTTCAGAGCCGTGACCACGTCTCCATCCCACGGCGCCGCCTCCGCGCCCTCGCCCGGGACATTCCCCCCGTTCCCGAGCGGCCTCGGCATCAGCCGGCCACGGGGCTGCTGCCGCCCCGACCCCCCGTGCCCGCCGGTCTCAGCCTTGGCGCTGGCACGGCCGGAGCACCTGGGCCGCTCGGTTTTTATCTCCCTGTCCGTCCCCCCAGAGCTGGGTTTGGACTCGGAGCCCAGATGCGGCCGGTCCCGCTGCCACGCTGGGGAGGAGGCTTCGGCCAAGTGCCGGGAATTGCCGCCGGCGAGCGGCCTGGCACGAGGACCCCCCCGGTGCCAGCACCTCCCCGGGGGTCATCCCGGCGGGGGGCTCGGCAATCCCGCGCCGGTCGATCGCCCTCGGGCGCCGGGGTCCCTTCGGCCGCGCTCGCCGGCGCCGCTGACTTTTGTTTCTTCGTGTCATGTTCCTCTTTTTGATTCCTTTCGCCTTCTCCCCAGCTCTCCCGCCCAGTAGCATATCATCGGCATCGGTAACCAGCTCTGTGGCATCTGAACTCCATGGAGCCGTGATGGAACCTGATATATTGTTAAATAAAAGGGTTTTTTTTCCTATGGAAACCCGGCTGTCTCCTGTGTGCTTTTTTGCTGCCCCAGGTTGTCTTTTGAAACCGCAGCCTTGGTCTGAAGAGATCTGGGACAAGTTAGGTCACGTCAGTCCTCGCCAGCTTCTGCTGGTGTCGGAGGGAGCTGTTGGGTTGGGTTGGGTTTGGTCAGCATTGATAGTGTGGAGATTTTTGTCTTATGCTTGCAGTTTTGTTTTTTTTTTTTTTAATCTTTTCTCTGATAATCTCATGTGGCCCCTGTGACCTGATGGACTTAGGGGTGGGTACAGATGGATTTTATGATCTTAAAGGTCTTTTGTGGATGCCTCATCCCTGCAAGTGTTCAAGGCCAGTTTGGATGGGGCTTTGAGTAACCTGTCTAGTGGGACGTGTCCCTGCCTGTGGCAGAGTTGGAATGAGATGACCTTTAAGGTCCCTTCCAACTCAAACCGTTCTGTGATTTTCCAACCTAAATGATTCTAGGACTGTCCTTGCAGCTGGAGGCTCCTTGGAGGCCACCAGCTCCCGATGGGCAACCAGCTGGCTCCCAGGAGCAGAGCTGCCAGCCCAGCCACCATGCCGGCGTGGACTCGGGGCGTGCCATGTGCCCTGCCTGGTGGCCCCTGTCCCCCGAGGGGCTGCACAGGCTGGCTCAGGACAGCGCCGTTCATCCCATCGAGTGACTGATGTGATTTATTGATTCCTCAATGTGCCTTCATCGGGGAAGTTACCAAAAAGTCACTAGGAAACTGGATGGTCATAAATCTGAGCAGATGGTGCTGTCACCGGCTCCGAAGCAGGCTCCAGGGCAGTCCCTGCTCCTCAGCACCAGGTTTCCCAGGCTGTGAAGTACCTCGCGATGCAGCGCACGACGGGTGAGAGGCGGGGAGCGGATGGGAAACTCTCGGTGAGTTTGTTCGGCCGCGTTGCTCCTCCAGGAGCCCCCATTCCTCATTTCAGGGGACCTTGGGCACCTTCTCCCTGCAGGGACAGGCCGGTTCCCTTGGCAGGTGCAGCCCCTTGGCTACAGCTGATGCCTTGGCCGAGGATTGTCCCTCCTGGGGGTGGCATGGGGTGGCTCGGGGAGCTGGGGGGGTGAAGGAGAAAGGTCCCCAGGAAGGGCAGTGCTGGAGCAGTTACGTGTGATCCTCATTGCCCATGTGGATCGGGGGCGTAGGACGTGGGATGCAGGCTGGGGGATGCTGGATGGGGGATGCAGGACATGGGAGGTGGGATGTGGGTGGAGCAGGATGATGGGTAAAGGGTCACCTCCCAGCTGGGCTGGGCTCAAGGCACTGCGGGATGTGAGTGCCGGCCACTGAGGTCCTGGGCAGAAGCTTCAGCCGCTGGGTGCAGCTCCAGGGGACTGGCCTGGGGCTGTGGAGGACAAGGCACCACAACCTCGCTGCTCTCCAGCCCAGAAGGTTCTAGCAACCTTCACAAGGGGTCAAAGGGAAAGGCAGAGTGCAGCAGAGTGCTCAGAGCAAGGGAGCGAGGCCAGCTTCCCTCCGGCTCACCCAGCAGTTGCTCTAGGAGAGGATGGAGGAGTCAAGGCTCCGCCTGCCTCACGTGAACCGCATCCGCACCCATCCAGGTTGTCCCATCAGGGGCTGGGGGTGCCGGGTTGCGTGGTGACCGCAGAGATGTGTGAAGGGATGGGTTGGATTTACGGGGTCTCGGCGGAAAAAATGAGGCCAAGTCACCAAGAGAGGGTGGAGAATGAACTACTTCTTGGCCAAGGGGTGAGAGACGCAGTGGGCCGAGGAGATCAAACGCATCCAGCTGGCTTGGGGGAGCTGGGGGCGGGGGACCATGCCAGGGTGTCTGGAGGAGTGAGCAGGGGCTGCTGGGGAGCGGGGTCAGGGTGGGGGGAGTGGGCCCTTGGGTGTGACAGACGCGCTTAAATGTGGTTTGCTGGTTTGAAAATCCTCCTTCTCCGCCTGCTTTGATCCCGGTGTGAATTAAATAACGCTTTTAATTTTAAACAGCTTCACTGGTCCCCGATGCCCAAAGGGTAGAACTACAAGTGCCAAACTTGCTCAGACCTGCCAGCTGAGGAGAAAAGCACTTGAGCAGGTTCCTGTAGCCCAGCACCCAGCCAGGGAGTGGGAGAGTGGCGGGTTCCCCAGTTGTGGGGCTGCTCCGGGTGGGTCCAGCCAGGGACCAGGTGAAGGCTCAGGGACACCCGCAGCAGGACCTGGTGGTGTGGACACTCAGACCCATGGATGTCCCCCAGGGCCTCTCCTGTGTGCATCCCCGGGCTGCTGCAGATTGGGGTCCTATGGGGCATGGGTATGATGAGCTGCATTATCCCTGTAGCTCGGGGCTTGGGGGAGCCACCACCCTCCCCTCCTGAGGCAAGGTCCTACAAAAGCCCCTGGGCTGGGAAGAGCTTTGCTCAGGAGCATCCTCGCCCATGGCTGTGGTGGGGAGAGGACACAGAGCCACGGGTGCCAGTGCCCTTGGGGACATGGGAGCCAAGGGCGTGAGGAGGCTTCTCTCCCAGGGGTCGGTTGGTCGTGATGGGGCTCGGCAGGACCTTGCCTGGGAGCTTCCAGATCTGGAAAGTTCATTAAAGCTGCAAAGCTGCTGATGTTTTTGGACGCCCATCAGGACTGGATAAGTTATTTTAATTATTTAACATAAAGGAGCTTTCTGTCAAGTTTATTAACTCGCCCTTGGCCGGATCCCACTCAGCTCGGAAGCAGCTGCCAGGACAGCAGAGCCGGAGTGTTTGCAGTGGCCGGGTGCTGGGGTGCCCCACGGGCCCAGAGCAGGAGCCAACCTGGGGGTGGCACAGCCAGGGTGGCTCCACTCCATGGAAGGAGGAACAGCAGCAGCTCCATGCACTGGTGTTGTGCTGGTGGCACTGGTGCTTTGCAACTGTGCTCACCCTCCCCGCTGCCCCTCGCCCTGCCCTTACATTTGCCCTGGAGATTCCCTCTCCCCGCAGGGCCTCGAGCAGCCGTTGCCCGAGGAGATGGTGGCAATGGAGCTGGAGCACTGGTTCCTCCAGCCCGGGTTGCGGCTGCGCCAAGGGCAAGCAGAGCAGCGCAGCCCCGCTGCTCGAGCTGCTCCAGGTTCCCTCTCCATTATCCCACCCCGGTGCCCCACTTTGCCACAGCCCTTTCCCGGACCCAGCTGCCCTTCCCAGCCCTCCTCTGGTGTTTCCACTCCCAAGGGGAGCATCTGGCACCCCCCAGTCTGTAAGAGCAGCATTCCCTTTTAATAAACCTTGGCTGGCCCAGCTGCTGCACCGCGGATCGGGGGGTTTACCCTTGTTTTCCCCGTGGTATATCCAAAGTAACTAACAGGTTCCCCTGGGCGAGGCGAGGGGCTTTTCCCACAGCCAAGGTTTCTGCGGCATCCACCGGCGCAGCTGCACCTGGTTTCCACGCTCGCCCAGAGAGAGGAGCCTGGAAGATCCATCAGGCCGTCGTGGAATGCAGCGAGTCCCGCGGGCTCCGTAACGCGAGCAATAACAGCAAGGCACCGGAGGGCCATTTGTCACCGGCCCATGGCGTGGGGACGGTGCCGGGGACAGCGGTCCCTGTCCAGGGCTGGCTGATGCTGCTGGCTCGCTCTGCACCTCTGCGTGGGAGGGAGGAGGAGGAGGAGGAGAACATGGCTCGGGGTGCCAAGGCAGCGGATCCAGCGCTTGCTCCGTGTTTCTGTGCAGCAGCCATCGAGCGGCACCGTCCTTCGTGACAGCGAAGCCATCTGTGCCCCAAGGCAGAGCAAATCTGGGACGAGAGAAAACCCAGCCCAGGCTCTGCACAAAGGACCCGCAGTTCTCAGTAGCTACAACCAGCTGATCTCAAGTGCTCCAGGAAAGGCGTCACGTGCCGCCAAGGTTCTTTCTCCGCAGCCAGGCCCGAAGCCAGGGTGATGGTTGCAGACTTGCTCCCCTGGCAGAGCTTCCAGCATCCCAGAATGGCCCTGGATGTATCCCAGTGTGGAGCCTGCGCACGGGGAGGGGAGAGCCATGGGACGCACGCAGCCCCTGCACGAGCCCCCCAGATGTGCCAGCAGCCTGGTAGGGCAACCAGGAGGAAAGGGCTGGGCTGGAGGGGCAGCAGGGCTGGGAAAGGTGAAGTAGCTTCGGGAGGGTGCTGGAGAGGAGGGGAGGGAGGAGGGAAGGAGTTTTGTTTTCCAGTGGGGTGAAGCCTGGCAAAACCAGGGAGCTTTGGGAGAAATCCGGTAGTTTTTCCCTTCGTTGGAAAAGGAATGAACACAAGTATCGCTCTGCAGCGAACGTAAATTAATTATGTGCAAGGTTTTAATGTCACTGAAACCCAAACCTTGGAGAGGGTCCCCCGGCTGCTGGAGCAGGGGCTGAAGGGAGCACTGAGCTTTGCCTTCTTCTGGTTTTGACCGAGGATGGGAGGTCAGTGTGAAATATCGATGCTGCGGCCACCCCGTGAGCTGCTGGGGGGGGGGGGGATCTGGCCTCTCCGCCAGCCTAGGGGGGTTACCCCCTTTATTTTGATGCTCTGCACCTCTGCCTGGATAGCAGTGACCTGTCCCTGTGGGCACAGGGGGATAAGGGCACTGTGACGTGTCCTGGGGGGGTGGCAGGGCTCCTGCAGCCCCTGTCCCAGCTGGACCCCCTGCTCCAACTGGGAAGGGCTGAGCGAGGCTTCGGTTTCAGCCACATTTCCTCCCCCCCCCATTCCTGCAGCCTGGTGTAATCCTCCCGAACGAGCCCAGCGCCAGGTTCCTGCTGGAAATTGGCTCTCGCTGTGGCTCTGGGGTCTTTGTGAGGTAGCTGAGCCAGAATGAAAAGAGAGCCGGTGATTCAGAGGGGCAGGGCTGGGGAGGTTTTGCTCCCTTCCGTCCGGACTGGGGGGATGGGGATGGGGGACCTCAGGTGGGGAAGTGGCCCGGATGGTGTCTGGCATGGGGTGGGAAAAGCCCCAGATTCCACCAGGAGCTGGAGTGGGGCTGGCCCCAGAGCGTGGTGCTGGGGATGGGGTGCCTGGAGGGGCCAGCTCTGCCCAGCAGCTGGAGGCAAAGGGCTTTTCTCTGCACCCGGGACATGTCCTGGCTGGACTTGGGCTTCTCCTCCTCCCCTCCACAGCATCTCTGTCACCACAGCGAGGCAAAGCCGTGGTGGCATGGGTGGAGCTGGGGGACAACACTGGGCAGATCTGGGGAGATAACCAATGGGTGAACTGGCAGAGTGTTGCCAGAGCCGGGAGCATGAAGGCAGCTGCCTGCTGGGTTTTTTTTCCTTTGCATTTAATAAGAGGGAAGCTCAGGAGGTTTCCTGCCTCCCCAGCCCTGTGGTGGAGTCTGCCCAGGCTGCTGGCTGGTGGCTTGTGCACAACGCTGCCCTGTAAGACTGGCACTGCCCATCTGGGATGGGAAAACCTGGGCACAAGTTTCCTCCTGAGAAAGAAGGTGCCATTGCTCTGGCTGCCCCATGGACAACGCTCTTGCAAGAGCTGCATGGTCCTGGCACTTGGCTCTTGGCACTGGAGCTGGCTGAGGAGCGGGCACTGGGGAGGGTGTCCGAGCTCTCCTGTCACCCAACCTGCAGCTCCTGGGCAGTGGTACCCAGCTCCCTGTTCACTGCATCCCCCAAACGCTGATGCTCAGAGCTCCGGTTGCAGGCCAGTGCTGCATCACCCGCCAGCACCAGAGCTTCCCCTTGGGCAACCTGCCCCTGCTGCCTCGGGGCCATCGGGAGAGCGCTGGGCAAGTGCCAGGCAGTGCCTGGCAGCAGCCACAGCCCCAGGCAGTGACAGGGAGCGGAGGGCACGGCCTGGGGAGGGGCAGTGGGGGAAGCCGCCTGGCATCCTCTCCCAAGAAGAGATGTTTTGGGTGCCAGCAGCATCCCAGCCAGGGTTTTTCATCCATTATCCACGGGCAGCACCCATTTCACCTTCCGTGTGACCTCAGCTGGTGCCCAGCTCACTCCACGTGCCAGTTCTGTGCAGTTCTGTGCCAGTTCTGTGCAGTTCTGTGCCAGTTCTGTGCTGGGGCAGCGGGATCTTTCAAGGGTGGCAGCTCCTGTGTTGCTTCGGACCAACTCTTAACTGCAAAAGCAGCTCGTAAGAAAGATGCGTGATGAGCTTCAGCTTAATGTAATAAGGTGTCGGGCATTAATTACCTGCTTAACAGGCCAGGCTGGGGAGGGACGTGGAGGAGCAAGCGGCCGGAGCACAGGGAGGGCTGGGCCGTAAAACTGGAGCTGTGCTCCGAGAGAAGAGGTTTCCCCAGGAGCAGATGGGGAGCTCTGAGCTTCATCCCTGCAGCAATGGGCAGCTCTGGGGAGGCAGAGAGGGGTACGTGGGTCCTGCTGCTGCCCCCTGGCTCTGCCTGTCCCCCTCCCCACTCCACCCACCTCCCACCCGTGAAGCCGCGGCCGCAGCCTCGCCAGAGCTCGATGCCTCTTCTCTCCCTCCCCGGACTTCCAATAACAATCCCAGCGCCCGCCGGGCTTTGCTGCTCTTGGACGCGGGGAGCGGGGCCGGAGCGTTCGCCACGAAAGGCGATACTCCGGCGAGAGCCGCGGCCCCGAACAAAGCCCCACTGTCTGGGGCCGGCCGCGCTCCCCCCGGGCCCGCAGCGCCCAGCGCGGGGTCGCCAGGAAATTAATCCCAGCCCGGGGTGAAAGGGTTAATGAATGCTGATTTTTTACAAACATCGCTGCTATCCTTCCCCAAACTAATAGAAGGATAATTAGCTCTTAATAAGTGGGAAAGATGAGCCCGGCTGTCCGTGGCGGGGGTGCTGAGTGGGGCGAAGGGCTGAGCGGCCGTGGAGTGTGCGGTGCCTGGGAGCCACAGGGCAGCTGGGGGCCTCATCCTGCACCCCAGTGAAGCACCTCACCTGCAGCTCAAGCAAAGGCAGCGAAGGCAGGGTTGGGGGGTGGGGGGCAGGAAGATGTTTTGTTCCACATCCTGCAGGGTTTCTGAGTTGCCAGAGTTGAAAACATGACTGGGTTATCTTTAATTTTCACGTTGCTATAAATCTAATCAAGTCATTTATACCAATTCATAGATGGGAAAGACAGTAACAAACGATAGGATGACAGGAACCGGCCTCAAGCTGCCCCAGGGGAGGTTGAGGTTGGAGCTGAGGGACAATTTCTTCCCCTCCAGGGTTGTCCAGGGCTGGCCCAGTCGGTGGAAGAGGCTTCAGCGCGGCCGCTTTTGTTTCTAGCAGAGTGGGGTGAAATGTTTCCGATAAATGCTTCGCTCGACAAAAATATGCAGTTTTGGAGCGACCTAAACTATTCATAGATTCTGGGTTCGTGGCCAAAAGAATGGATTTTTTATTTTTTTTTAAATATAAAAATGTCTCGCTTTGACATTTTTTAAATAAAATATTTTGGCTTTGCCTTTGGAGTCAAAAGCAGGAGATCAGGTTAAGCTGCATAGAACATTTTTGAAAGGGAGCTTTCCCTGCTCCAAACAAACTTTGTTTTTTCTTGGGCCGTATTTAACGTGCGCTTGTTTGTTTGCACTCGTGGAGACAACGGCGTTGGTGGCGTTGCTTGTTTGCTCCGGGTTGCTCAAAGAGACTTGGGTTTTGTGATGATTCGCTTGCTGGAGAAAACCCCAAATCAGTTCCTTTCCTGCTTCCTGCAGCAGTGGGTTCTCCTCCTGCAGCACCACTTGGTTTCATCCCAGAAAAGGTGTTTGGGGCATCGCTTCCCTCGGGCAGCTCCTTTTGGGTTGCTCGGTGGGGTTTTGGAGGGCGGCGGGACGAGCCCTCGGCGGGGTGGGCGGCGGGTGCTGCTCCATGGGGAGCAAACGAGGGGCTCCCGCGTGAGCCCAACCCGACCCTCTCCTCCCACCCCGCTCTGCCCCTGCCTGCACCCTCCTCGCCTCGGCGGGCGCAGGCAGCGCTGCCTAATGCGGGCTGGCAGCTGCTGCCGCCGGCTCCCCGGGGAAAAGCGGCTGCCCAGGCTGACGAGATGCGGCCTGACGGCCCGGCCATGTTATACAATGGGCTGAGGCGGGGGGCCGGGGGGGCTGCTGCCCGCACCCGGGATGCAAAACGGTGTGCGTTGTCCCGGCTGGCTGCTCTGCTTTGCTTTCGGCTCCTCGCTCGTGGAGTTCTCCATGAGGGTGTTGTGATGGTCACTGAGGATGCTGTGGTGGTTAGGATGCTGTGATGGTCACTGAGGATGCTGTGCTGGTCAGTGAGGATGCTGTGGTGGTCAGTGAGGATGCTGTGATGGTCAGTGAGGATGCTGTGATGGTCAGTGAGGAGGCTGTGATGGTCAGGATGCTGCGATGGTCAGTGAGGAAGCTGTGATGGTCACTGAGGATGCTGTGATGGTCAGGATGCTGCGATGGTCAGTGAGGATGCTGTGGTGGTCAGTGAGGAGGCTGTGATGGTCAGGATGCTGCGATGGTCAGTGAGGATGCTGTGATGGTCACTGAGGATGCTGTGATGGTCAGGATGCTGTGATGGTCAGTGAGGATGCTGTGATGGTCACTGAGGATGCTCTGTCAGTCACTGGCCTTAAGGACTGGGAGCACCCAAGCCATGGCTGATGGAGAGGATGGTGGAGGAGGAAGCTCTGCCTGTGCCTGGTTTACAAGAGCCCCTTTGAACCCTCTCCTAACAGCTGTCTGGGCCTCAGTCCTGCCACACCAGCAACTTTCCAGCACTTCCCAGCATCTCTGGGCCAGTTGCGTCCCCCAGGACCGGCTCCGCTGGTGTGACAGGCGTGAACGCTGCGGCAGTGACATGGCTACGTGCCCTCATTCTTCACAGTGGCCTCTGTGTGCAACTTTTAATTGCTTTTGTGCCGTGGGTGGCGAGCCCGGCTGCCCAGGCTTCACGGCGCCAGCAGGAAACCAGCTCTTCCTCGCTATTGTTAGAGCTGCTGGCCTGCTGGGCCCCAGCGAGACCAGGCACCGGCCCCCTCCGCCGGCTGGGACCCCAGAGCCAGGCAGAGAGCAGCCCCTCAGATTGGGGTGCCCAGGCATGGAGGGGCAGAGATGCTTCCGAGTCATACCAGGCGCAGGAGAACTTCCACAGCCCTTTCTGTGCTCCCCGTCCCCACCTCTGCTCTCCCCCAGCCCCAAGCTGATGACAGGAGCTGGGTGAGTGCTGCAGGGAGCTGGAGCAGCAGGGGAGATGCTCATAACCAGCTGAAAATCTCTTTTTCAAAAGCCCGGTCGGACGTGTCCGAGCTGCTGGCATAAAATATTAATTAGAGGCTGCAGCAGCTCTGTCCCGCTGGCCAGGGGACAAGCCATCAGCTGGCAGGGGAGAGAAACAGTGGTGGGAAGGGACTGCGGGGATGGGGGGACCGGGCACAGTGAGCCCCAGGGCTCTTCTCCTCCCCGGCCTCCAAATGCTCGCCCCTGGGGTGAACCTGCGGTTTCCTTCCGGGAGGAGCAGAAGGGTCCTGTGGTGCTCAGCATCCTCCTTGGCTGGCGGCTCGGCCACCTGGAAGACGGCGGGAGTCAGCCTGGTTTGGAGCAGGTTGGACCCTTCCTCCCCACCCGTTCCCTCTTCTTGCACGTGCACCGGGGCGGTGGGGGGGGGGCTGGGTCCTGCTTGTCACAGCCAGGGGAGGTTTGGGGGCAATGGTGCCCCAGAAGAGGGTCCCCCTGCCTTTGCTGTGGGGTTGAGCCTCTCCCCCTCTCTCAAGAGTGATGAGAAGTGGGGGGCAGTGTGGGAAGGGCACAGCCCTGCTGATTCTTCCCTTGGCAGAGGATTCTGGTGGCTGGCGGAGGTGGGTGATGGTGGGGACGTTGCTGTCCCTTGTACCCAGCAGTTTGGCACCTCGGTGTGTGAGGTGATGAGTGGGATGCTCCTGCATGGGCGTCTCATGACAAGCTCCCTGTTCATGCTGTGGGGCTGTCAGTCCTTCTGCCAGTGGATTCAGCTCCTGAGCCGTGCCAGCCCCGCAGGGTCCCAAGGAGCTCCGGCAGCCCCAGCCGGGCACTTTCACAGCAAATCTCCAAGCTCACCGGGAGCCTGTGACCAGAGCATGCTGTGGCATGAGGCAAGGTGGAGGCTGAGAGACCTGGAGGAGCCCCTGGAAGATGGTGGCGGCTCCTGAGCCCCATGCAGCTTCATGCTTGGTGTAAATAGTGTTACTGGGGCTTTCAGCCACTCCTTTGCTCCCTGCTGCTGCGCGGAGCGTGTCTGGCCTCCGCGATCTGCAGCTGGTGGCTTCCAACTTACACGTCCTTTTAAGGCTGAGGTGAACAGGTCCTTTATTATTATTTATAGCAGAGAACTGGGGCCGATCCCCCCCAGCTCTCCTCTCCCTTCGGGGTTCGTGTGATGGCTGCTGGTCTGAGGAGAAGCGGAGCTGGGGCCAGTGGCTGCCACAGCCACCTGCGGGGAAGGTGCCATTCCCCATCACAGCAGCCAAGGGAAGTCTGTTCCCCTTTTGTTTTTCAAGCTGCCAAAGTGTCACAATCCTTCCTGGAGCTTGGAGCATGAAAGTTGTGGTGTCAGTAACAGTGTGATGCAGCCACGTGCTGCTCTCTTGCCACCCTCTAACCATGCCCACCAGCCGGCACCGGGCTGCTCCCAGCATGGGTGGCACTGGAGCAGGGTGCTGGCACAGGTCCCTCCCTGGCTGGGGGTGTCCTTGGGACAGGACAAATGGCAGGAGAAGCAGCACAGAGCTGGGAGAGAGCAAGCGAGTGGCTGTGGGGATGGAAGCCCATGTTCTCCCAGAGCTTTTTCAGCCAGGAGAAGGGGTTTCAGCAATGGTGCTGCCGCAGCCACTGGGCAGCTGAGCTCAGGGCTTGGGTGCTGCCTGCCCGGCAGCACCGAACCCCAATAGCAGGAGCTAATTTGACCTGGAAATCATTAAGAGGCAGTGCCAGGCACCCTGCTGAGGAGAGCCACGTGTTCCTCACTGCGCTCATCCCATCCTGCAGTTCTGCAGAGCAGCTTTTGTCTGAGTGGCACCGAGCTTAGCATCATGGAATTGTTTTGGTTGTAAGAGACCTTTATGATCAGGTCCAACCGCTTCCTAAGGTGGGCTCCTGGTGGCACGAGTCAGGGCGAGCAGATGAAACCTTCCTATCCCCAAGCCCATCGCAGATGATGGCACATGGGGAGGGAGAGGGCAGGGAAAGAGTGACAGGGAACTGAGAAGACAGCAGAGGAGGCACAGGGAGCTTCTCGTCTCCGGAGGCAGGGATGCAGAGGAGCAGTCTTTCACGGAGCAAAGATCAGGAGGACAGGGATGGCCATCCCCAAGTCTTCTCCAGCCCTGGCAGGGAGGTTTCTCCCCTGGTTGCAGGCAGGGGGTGGGATGCAGCAGGACCCCCCTGCCCCAGAGATGCTGGCGGTGTCCCCATGAGGAGGGGCTGTCAGCAGATGCTTGGACCAAGCCCGGCATCTGCCTCCCTGCCCGTCCTTGCTGCGGCTGCCGTCTGTTCCGGAGCCTCAGCTGCCGTGTGAAGGAATGCTAATAAGTGCCGAAATGAGAGAATAAAAATATAATTGTTCCCCTCTCCAGCGCACGTCGGCTGCTGAGTGGATGTAAGGGCTTCTTTGTGCTGAGTCGGGAGCAACACGAGCTCCGCTGTCCCCCGCGCCCGGAGCCGCTTCGCCTGGTAATTGCAGGTGTATCGCTCGCCGGCTCTCCGGAGATGGGAATGGGAAACACTTGCAGGGATGGTGGTGGGGAGGACGCTGGGCTGCTCTGGGCTCCGGCACCACTGGCCCGGTGGCCACCGATCCCCACCCGTGCCATGTGCTGCTGAGGAAGCTCTGACTCGCGCCCGGCGGATGGGAGCAGTAGCCTGTGCTGCTTGTAGACCTGGCTGTTTATTAACACCTCAGCACGGGAGGTTTTTATTTGTCCCGCCTTTAATTTGCACAAATCGGGGAAAATAAAGCAATAAAAAAGCAAAGCCCGCAGGTGGATTTGTGGGGGCTCCTTCTGGGCAGTGCTGGGTTAACGGTTGGACTGGATGATCTTAAAAGTTCCTTCCAACCAAAACTATTCTATGATAAACCATAAAATGGTTTGGCTTGGAGGGGACCTTTCAATCTGATCCCTGCAGGGAGCTGGGACATCTGCAACTTAGAGCAGGTTGATCTAATCTCTGTCCAACCTCCCCTGGGATGGGTACCAGGGATGGGGCAGCGACCACCTCTCTGGGCAACATGAGTTGCCCAGGCCTGCTGTGCTGTGCTGCATGGCACACCCTGTCCCCAAAGCCACCCGCGGCTCCTGGCTGGTGCTGGAGCAGGAGGTGTAAAGCCAGCGGTGGTCCCAGCTCTCTCCAGAGCTTTCCCACCAGTTGAGTCCTCAAAAACCTGGTCCCAGCAGCCTTTGTCCTGCTTCCATCACTCAAAGCCAGCTGGGTCCCCAGCGATTTGCTCCATGCACAGGGCCGGTGGCTCTGGTCGTGCCACTCTGCCCCCGGGGCTCGGTGCTGCTGCGGCTCCTCTCGCCCCTGGCTGCAAATTCGGCTCCGTTCCAGGCGGTGCAAGGGGCTGGGGGCCGTGATTTACCATCGCTTAATTGACACGAGCAGCGCTACCCTCACCCCCGTCCCCGCAGCCGCTTTAATGACCTACTTTTAATCCGGGGACTGGGATAAATTAGAGGCAGAAAAGGCCTAGGAGAGGTTTTGTTTGGCCTTTCTGGGTGTTTTTTTTTCCAGCTTGGGCAGTGCATCTGGGAGCCCCCTTCGCTCTCGGGGACTCTTTAAACCATGCTCCTTGAAAGACTCCCCCAGAACAGCTTCTCTCCTGCTCTCTTTATTGCTGTGATTAAGCTCCTCTCCCCACCCCTGTATCAAATCCAGCTGCAGAGCTGAAGAGATTCTTGGCAGGAGACTGAAGAGAGAAACAATACTTCAAGTGGAGAAGGGGGGCCGAGGGCCAGAGCTCTTCCGAAAGCCCTGGAGAGCTGTGGGGCTTCATTAAGGGGATTTTTGCAGCCTGTGGTCAGAAAATCCTTCAACTCTGTAGCTATAAAAAGTAAATTTCTATAATCTGTTGTGCCCAAGCAAATTAACATGAGCATGCCGTGGCCGTGTTGATCTGGAGATCACCTGGGTGTCGTGGCCCTGCTTCTGCGGCACAGTCGGTCCCAGTGTGTCCCCCTGTCCCCATCCCTGGGGACCTCTCTGCCCTGGCTCGAGCCCCACTGGGCTCTGCCAGGCAGGAACCCTGCACGAGAAAACGCTTTGAGGGGGGATCCAGCAGAGCTGGGCAGAAGAAGGTGGGAGGTGGGGAGGGGAGCGTGCCCAGCACCCACCAAGGACATGATCCCTGTTCTATTCCCCAGGGATTTGCTCCGTGCCCATCTCCACTGCTAAACACCCCCGGGGCGCTGAAGGCACCCAAGGACCAGGAGATGTGCGGGTTTGGGGGTGTGACGCTCGCTCCAGTTGCTGAGGAGAGGTCCCTGAGGATACTTATGGACCTACCCTGTGCTGGGCTCTGCTGAGGGCTCCTGCGTGGCTCAGGTGGCTACAGGGTGCTGAGGGATGGGTGATGCACTCTGCACATCACGGTGAGGAGAAGCCTTGGGTTGCTTGAGGAGATGGTGCCTTCAGGAGCCTCCCAGGGCTGCAAAAGTGAAGTCGTTAGTAGCTGGGTGGGGGCAGGAAGGAGTAATTAAAAGCAGGAGTAATTAAAAGGAGAGGGGTGAAGCTCTGCCAGTTGTTGCCCATCACAGCAAGACCTGACTGGAGGAGCGGGGCCACCACAATGGGTGGCTCTTGGTGGGGTGTGTGGCCACCAGAGCGCCTGGGATCAAAAGGACACTGGACAATGTCAAGCGGGGTGAAAGCCAGGAGGGTTCCTAATGACAGGGACAGAAATGTTGGCCAGCCTAGCAGGGCGGTGGGCCCTTCTCAAGGGGTCCGTGTGTTCGTGCTAAGCCCCCGGCAGGGCAGCAGCAGGAAGGGGAGCCGAGGAGGGAAGAGCTGGGGCATCTGCAGCCTGTTTCGGAGGTGAGGCCGCCCCGGGCAAGAGGCAAGAGCAGGCCCAGTGCAGGAATGAATGTGAGAAAAGCAGACTTTGCTCTGGGTGGGGAATCACCGAGGGATTAAAGGTTTAATAAGATCAGAGGGACAAAGCAATAATTAGCCTAAATTATGCTGTAATTTAGGAAATTAAAAACAAAGCCTCTAATGTCAGAGTAATAACCATGCCAGCGAGTGGGGTG
>JANHGN010016201.1:8049-30134 GCA_024605025.1 Megaceryle maxima
AAAAGACTTCATAATAAATACAGTATTCCATTTCGTTGTAAATCCAGAAAAAAAAAAAAAAAAGTTCTTTATATTGCAGAGTGTAATGGAAACTGTCCTCAAGAGTCCTCTTCACATGCCTGCCAATTTTAATGAAGCAGTTGGTGTCTGATAATATCCAGTGTGGGTAATAGGTTGAAGAAACCAGAGATCTGTTTCACCATTTTCTCTTGGTGCAGCATGGCTATGAAATCCCACCATCCTCATTTGGCAGTGTTTCACAGGTGCTTTGGGATATATAAAGGAGGAGCTGTGCTATCAGGGTCCCAGAGCTCCAAGACAAAGCTAAGGAAGGTCAGCAGCTCTCTTCCTTGAAGCACTTGTGATGCTGAGGACTGAAGGATGACCATGTGGTTCTGGAATAATATATGAAAAAGGTGCCCTACCTGTATCCCTAGATTGCTAACCACCTATTCTTGGTAAGTTATTTTTCTGCTTGTGTATTTACAAAAATGAAACTTGTTGCTGGTGTATCAAGGTTTAGTCAAATTTGTGAGGTACTGAGATGTGTCTGCCAGCCACTATTATTAGCCCGAAGCACCTTTTTATTAACATCTTGAAGGTCTCGCCTTACAGAAGCCCCTGAAATTGTTCATGGAGACATGCAGACATGTAATTGCTTCTGGTTTTCGAGTAGACACAGATGCTAGAACTAAACTCTGTTCGTCCTTCCTCTGCCCTAACTCATAGGAATTTAGTGATCCCTTATGGTTCTCTGTTCCTATAGCAAACAAAATAATAGAGCGTAAATCAAATACCAAATTTCCAGATCTTCCAGGTAACAGAGAAAAAAAGCCCCAAACTTTTAATCAAGAATAGGCTCTTTTCAAGAAAGTTCTGCAGTGCTGTATGAAGATATTCTTAGAGATTAAGGAGGGTATTGTATAAAAGCTGCAAAAGCAGGCTAGTATTCTGTCTGGAATGCTCCTTTTAGTCATCTTTCTATTCCATCTGAAGCTTTAATACTAACAAGCATAAACAAGCTAGGGTAAACCTTGAATCTACTGTTATTAATAGGTTCCAATCTGCTGCAATATCATTCCATGTCTCTCCAGGCAATTAAAGTTGTTTCTTGCTTTTAAAGAAGCTTTAATGGGTGCAGCCAATGGACCATCTATTATCATGAATGAACTCAATTACTTTCTTAGTCAAGATCAATATTTGCTTACACCAAGTTAGTAAAAATACTGAAAGCTTATAGAGTGGTTAAATGGCTGCTGATGTTAAGACAGCAGGAAAGTCTGAGAGCACTGAGAAATGTACCCTTAAATAAGTGCAGTTTGTCTTGATATTTCTGAAGTCATCCAGGAAATAAGTGCTGATGATCATCTTTTCTGACACTGGTACTGCAAATTTGCATCAAGGAGATAAAGACTTACTTACTAAATCTCTCAGTGGAGGAAGGTTAAAAATTAACTCACCGTTTCCCCAGTATGATGAAGTATGTGTTCTATGAGGCAAATTCACTACAAAATGCTCTGCAGGTAAACCGAGATGTACATTTGACGTTCATGCATGTGACTGGCCTAGGTGGAAAAGCCACTACTAGTTAATAGCTCTGGTCTTTTGCCAAGAAGCTCTGTAAGGACTTAGCAGAGGAATCCTGTGTCCCAGCAGGGTGACTTTGCTTCCCCTTGTCACGGTTTAGGGTCAGGGCAGCCCCTTAGACCTGTAACAGACGCTCTCTGTTAACCCCCCGCCCTCCCCAAAGGGAGAGAGACTTAGTGATTAGAAAAGGAAACCAGAACAGCTCTAATGGAAATAATTATAATAAAAATGGAATATGTACAAAGCCAGCATCGAATCCAACCTCCGTGATGGTAATTACATCACCGTCACTACTGACGCTGTGGAGCAGGCAGCGGGGGAGTCCCAGACTGGGCCCCACAGGAGACGGGAGCTGTGTTCAGGAGCTGGACTCTGGTACCGGATTCAGGAACACACCGATGGGGATCAAAGGCAGAACAAACAGAGTCCTCCTTGGATGCTTTGAGGAAGGAACAAAAAGAGGACCTGAGCCAAGCCAAGCAAAGCTGGCAAAGCAGCCCAAGAGGGGAGAAGAGCCTGGGAGCCCCCAGAGGGAGAGAGCTATAGACCCTCCAGATCCCTCAGCTTTATACTGAATATGACGTATAGGGGATGGAATACCTTGTTGGGCAGTTTGGGGTCACCTGCCCTGTCCACTCCTCCCTGCAGGTGCGGCCTTTCACTTGCCTGTACACCCCAACGTGATACACAAGACCCAGCAGGGGCCTTGGTCTGCACACCAATCCTTGGTAGTAACTCTAAACTAACATGGGGTGTTATCACCACTAAAAAGCAGACACTGTCTGTGAAAACAGGCTGCTGACTTCAGACAGTGCAGTTAGAAGAACTGAGGTGAAAATTAAAATCACTGAACAGAACCAGCTCTGTTCTCACCCAAACTATGGCACCCCTGCAAAGGCAGCACACTGGGTCCAGAAGAATTCATAGTTTCCTAACTGACTGAAAAGCAAGTTTAATCAGAATTGCATCAATAGCAACCCAATGGAGTTGTCTGCATCACCCCTGTATGATGACTTAATCATTCCAGAGGGGGGCTGTTTGGTGATTTGAATGTTGGAGGGGGAGTCCAGAATTTCTGAACTTTGTTACATTTTCTCTGATAGAGTCACTTAACATTTATACTTCAGTTTTCATTTTTAAAAACTAGGTTCATACTCTGGGAATTGAAAGGCAGCTAGGAAGAGACAGGTTGAAAGAACAGAAGCTAACAAGCTAACAAAAGAGATCCTAGACTTTTGGATAGTTGGTTTCCTTGCTCATTTGTCTTTTTTTTTCTTTTAGGCTACCTCCAGGCCAGTCAGAACAATCAGAATGTTATTTTGCCCTGGAAGATCCTCAGCAGGAGCACCTGAAAACCTCCACCTTCTCCAGGTTTTACTGGCTCTCCTAGATGATTACAGTTGTCTTTGTTTTAGCATAGCCCTGAAAGACTGACCTATATTTCAAAACAGTCTAGGAGACAATTAATTTCTTTGGGCCCTTCTTGGATGATGTCCCAAAGTATCCATAGAGCCTGCCAAGCAAGACATCAGCAAAGGATTACAGTTTTCTGATGGAGCAGTTTGTTGATAGTCTGTTCCCTACATTGCGATAGAAACATTCTGGCCAGGTGAAAGGAAGACAAGAGCTTCCTATTAATCATTTACACTTCACAAATGAATTAAGTAACAGTGGGTCAGTCATTTAATCTTACTGCATCTTAATTGTTTGCCTTTAAAATGAACTGAAATCACTTTCATGTACATAGTGTATAGTTGAGAGACTTTTGCAAGTACTAATTTGCATTTGGCAAAGATGTGAGAGGTGATGCAACTAAAACTGGGAGTGACAATGGGCCTGGTTCTCAGTTACACTGAGCCCACTGAGGCAGCATGAAAGGGTATTGGCAAGGATGGAGCTTTGGGGTTTTCTCCATGAATTTGTCTAGTAGCTTTCTGAATGCAGGTATGACTTTGTCCAGATTGCTTTCTCTATGCCAAAAGGCTTAACTGGATTCAAAGGGTGATGAAACAAATTAACGTCAGAAAAATGCATCAAGGTCCTTTAAAAAGAAAGTTGTGGCTTCCCCAAAAAATCTTAGACATCAGCTTTGGGGAAGAGTGAGTATGATCAGAGTAGACTGTTCTGCAGGTCTTCTGAGATTTATTGGCAGCCCTGAGGAACAAGGACAGTAGCCATCAAAAAGTGGTTTGATTTGTTTAGACATGAAACAAGCAGGCAAACAAAGGAGAATACTTTTTCTGCATGGAATACTCCCTTATTGCCCTCCTCCATTTCCTCCCATCAATCATTTTCAATCAAATAAAATGGCAGGTTGTTTTTAGGTTGTTTTTGTTTGTCCTATTTCAAAAGTTGAGTGTAGATGTTTTAATGAAGCGTTCCCCTTTGGGAAACTGCAAACAAACAATTTTAGCCTTCACTCAGAAATGTCTGTTGCCAACAAACTTAATACCAACATCAGTTCATAATCAGATTTTGACTGACCTAAATCTGCATTTTTCAACAAGTGCAATATTAAAATGGGAAAATATCCAACCCTGAATGGCCACAACCATTAGAAGAGCTGTTCTCATTTACAGCCTCACTCTTCTCTTTTCCAAATGTTTAAGGTAAAGAAGGGATCCAATTCTATGTCATCATGACCTGCATCAAACTTCAGTACAAATAGTGTGAAGAGGTTTATTTTCAAAAGTCGGTGCAGACTCTGGCCACTCAGAATGCTCACACAGTTTATTAGAAGAGCCAAGAGGTTCTTGAACATTTCTTAACACCACATTCAGCTTGACTCTGTTAATGCTTGGAAAGACATCCAAGCAAAAAAACCAAGAAAATCCTACTGAAACAAGAAATAACTATGTTTTAATCACCTGTTGAATTGTACTGTTTCAGTGTATCCTTTTTTTGATTGCTTTATCATCTTAAAAACAAAGCAAAACAAAAACAGAAGGAAACCTGCTTCCCTTCATAATTATTTCTGTTACTATCCCCAACAAATGATTACACACTTAAAAAGCAAATCACTTGCTTTTTTTAAAAGTAATTGAAGCTTCTGTTGTATTCAGCACTTGGCACAGAAAAGCCCATAAAGACACTGACCTTAGAAGGAAAAATTGTTTGCTTTCCTCAGGCCCTAATCCAGAGAGGTGCAGAGCAGCCTCAGCTCCTCCTGAAGTCGAGACAAGGTCCTTGGAGATTAGGACTTCTGAGACTGCTTTATTTCCATTTACTTCAGACTTGTAAGTCTTTGTTTTTCATCTTTCTTTAAAGTTATTTTAATTAAAACAAGTCAGGAAATCCCACATTTCAGCAAAGCAAGGTCCAAAATAGCTATGTCTCTTTGTGTTTGCTTACTGGGTCCTCTTAGGAGTTAGGCCTCCAATTTAAAAGCATGTTGTATTCATGTGAAGGGAGAATGGAAATTTCCACTCTGTGCATTTTCCCTAGAATATCGCTGTTGGGAACTGCTCCTCACAAACAAACAAATTTGCCAGAGAAGAAAATATAACTTCCATCTTCCTAATACATGCATCCTTTGACACTAGAAGCAAATCACACAAAACTAACATGCTGCCCATGTGGAAAACCTGTGCTTCTATCCCAGTGCCAGACGACAAGGAGTTACCAGTGCAAAACAGTGGTGAAAAGCTAGCCTGATTCTAGGGTGCAACAGACCCAGCTTTGTCAGTGGAGACAAGGAAAGCCCATATACAATGTTGGTAAGGCCTTGCTTCAGATACTTCAGTTCCTGTCACCATTCAAAAAAGATACACTGAAATTAGAAGGGGTGCAGAGAAGGGTTTCAAAGATAACAGTAAGTAAAATTTCAGTAACAGGTGATCTATCTTACAAAGATTAAAAGAGCTTGGTTTGTTTGGCCTAGCAAAACAAGACACAAGATGGGAGATAATGGATCTTTATGGAAATATTGAGGATTAAATATTGAGGTGGGGAGGAGGGAGAGAAGAATTATTTAGACTAAAGGATAATGCTGGAACAAGATCAAATAGATATAAATTGGTCATGAATAAATTTAGACTGGAAATTTGGGTAAGGTTTCCAGCCATTGAAAGAATGACATTCTGGAAGAGCCTTTCAAATAGACTAGTGATAAGCAAAGAACTTCAGTTTAAACTTGTGATATAAGTCCTTGAATAATCAAGTGGGTTTGAAAAAAAAAAACCAACCCAAACTTCATCAACTATTTGTTGAAGGTGTTTCTTACACTATATATTTACATAAAATCTATTCTGTACTGTGGAGCTTCTACTGATTACCTGCCGGGGACAGGAAGAATCTTTTTCCACTTCATATATAATTTTGCTTCTTGGCAAAATTTTACCTTCATCATGAAGTATCAGGAATTAGCAACAGAGGAAGAGAAAAAGTAGATGCACAAGCATTCCTCAAAGTATTAAGAACTTCTAGGTGGTTTTGATTATGTTAGTGTCCACTGACCTGGGTTTCCACTGAGAGAGATGAGATCTCATGTCAGATCTCAAGTCAGTTGATAATTTCTCCCTAGTTTGGCTTTTTATTGAAGGGCATAGACTTGTCCACCACTTAAAACCACCTGAGAATTTAAACTAAAATATCCTAAATATTACTATATCCAAAATATTGACAAGTTAATCTCTTTCTTCCTTTCTGTCATAGATGATGGATGCAGCTGAAGGGCTTTGACGACAGTCAGAAATTCATGACAAGGTGTGAAAAGTGTTCCGTACTGGGCAAAGGCTGGTGGTGTAAGGTCAAGCAGCTGTTCCACAGTGCACAGGATGACAGACCAGGATGCAGACCTTCCAGACATGGACTAACTGTGAGTCTCAACACTTTGAAACACAAAGGGTAGATAAAGTGTTGATGCTATTGCTACAAGAATGCCTCTTGCCCACATTCATTTTATCCTCTTTGTCTTATGGCCAAAGAACAACATGTCGTGATGTGCAGTCCTGTTTCCTATTCCTTGCATCCAGAAATGAGTCAAAATCCCAAGAGTCTTCAGTATGGTGAGACCTGAGGAGGCATTCTGTCACAGTGGTAATTACACTGCATCATCACTGAGAGGCACATCAGCTGTGAATTTCCCCACCCCAAAACCAGCTCTAAGTGAGTAGTGCAAAGCAGGCTCACTCATTTTAGGGTCAATTTTCCATAGCATTTTCCTTGCATTACCTGCCAGCATTTCTATAAGGCAATTGGACTTACTCTCCATCCCAGCACCATCATGCTGAAGCTTCTTGCAAGGCAGAGTTTTAAACAGACCTTAGGCAAAACTCAGTCCTGCCTTTAACTCTGAAAACAATCCTAGCCTTTCTGCCCATTCTGGACACTATTGCCAGCCTCTCCTTCCCTCTAACCTGACCTGTGTCAAGATCTGACATTAAAAACCATTTTCCTCCTACAAGATGTTTGTGGCTTCCTACAGCTCACTCATTTTTCTGTTTGATCTGCAAACTGTATAGGGCCAGCTGATTCCCAGGTCCCTGCTCTGTGCTAAAACAGCATATCCTGTTACAGTATTCCCATTGCCCATGAAGCCCATGTGCTTTAGAGCTGATGTTAACATTTACAATTAGAAATGCTCTAAATAAATTGTTTACTCTTTCCTTATGTACCCCAGAAGAAAATCCACTTGGTTCTGCTTACACTAGTAGCCCATTGTCTCCAGTACAGACACATGTCTTTGTAAGTAAAGGTTAAAGGATTAAGTCTTTGAATTCTGTCACTCATGCAAACTCTATCTCTCAACTGCTTTACAGAAACCAGTAGTGTAGCTTCAAAGGCAAATAAGAGCAGGAAGACAGAAATAAGGGGGAAGGAAGGAGTTTTCAACTGAGATTTTAAATGAGATGGAAAGCAAATGAAGCAGAGAAATATAGACAGGCCTGTGCCAGATGGCAGGAGGCACTGAGGAGAAGTTTCTCATCCTACCTTGGGCCAGATTGCATGGAGGAACAGAGAATAAGCAAAACTTGATGAAATTAAAGGGCATTACATGTAGAAAAAGTAAAAAAAAAAGAAATGCTTCTCTGCACAGGATGCAGTCAACCTGTAGAATATACTGCAGAGAAAGTCATAAATACTAAGGCAGGATTTTTATAAGAGTTTAATCATTGTGTGATAATTAATAACACACAGAGCAGTGTCAGGTAACTTAAAGGTAATCAAATTTCAAAGCTTCCTAAGATAAACCATCCCCTATCAGTGTCAGCAAGACATGTTAACCTTGGGATGTAAAGGCTCAAAATCCCACCGCTAACTGGGAGCATTAGAGGGGTGTGTTGCCATCTGCAAGAACTGAATACTGATCCCTGCTGGAGACCAGGCACTTGACCACGGCTGATGCTGTTTCTCTGTGACCTTGGTGCTATTTGTGCTCACCAGTTATGCTGTTCATGTTCATCTGGGTATTCAAATCTGAGTATTTCTTCCTTTGTATAGTCAGGGAAAAAGTGAAGTGATGCGCATCCCTAGCTGCACTCCTGGAGGATTACTGAAGGTCAAAGCTAGGATAACCAGCATTTACTTCATGCAGGGCTGCTGTTATCTAAGCAGTTCAATTAAGATGAGGCTGAAAGGAAAGCAGCTGGGGCTTTAAAAAGCTCCCATCTTCATGACCAACACATTTTATCTGCTTGCCTCCTGTTCTCAGAGAACCCTGGGATTCCCCAAAATTTATTCAATATATTGGGACCTTCAGTTACAGCTCCCTAACCACCCCGGCTACTTCTCCTCACAGGGATCTTTGGGATATTTCAGTTTAGCAATGAAAATTACATCAATTTCATTTGGAGAAAACATAAGCAAAAATTTTTAAAGATATGATAGGGAAATTCCTTCTTTCCCTTTTTAACCTGCTACATTCATTAGTTACAGGAACGTTCTCTGTTCTCATCAACCTTTGCCTCTGCATTTGACTACCCACATGATCTGATGCAGTCCTTCCTCATTTCTGCGGGACTCCCGGCTGAACAGTCCTGCCATGCACAGACGGTGCTGGGCTCAGCATGAACTGTAGTGTAACAGCTACACGCCAGCTGGTGAGGGGCATTACAGCATTGGTAACCAGCTTTGAATAAAAGCACAGTAGTTAAAGCATTTGTTCAGGAAGTGAGGGATGAGGATTCATTAGGAACGTGCATAGAAAGAAACTTGAATTTGGGTAGCAGATGTGGATAAAGCACTCCTGTCTCTGCTGAAGCCATCTCCTGTGCTGACTTAAAACACTAAATTCACATGCCATAAAAAAGGAAAGAGAGAGAAACTCCAGGAGAATGAGTGGAATAGCACTGGGATAGTTGGAGGTCAATAGAGCAGGGAAGTAGGAGCATATGCTGCTGGTGTGGAGTAGGCATAAGGGCTGAGGGATAGAAATATTCTGCATGCATCCTCCGTTACCAGCTGGAAGCACAGGTGAGAAACACATGGGACTTCCTATTGTGTGGTTATTTCAGTTGCTACCTCTTTGCTTACAGAAGTAGCAAGGCTAAAGGCTGCAAATCACATTCCAGCCTACTCTAACCGGGCCAGGCTCTAAGGAGTCTAACTCTTCACTTAAAAAGACAAAACCAGTTACCAACAACCTGCTTCTGAGAACAAAACAACCAGGTTGCTAGTGAAGGACAAAGAGGACCCCATTCCATTTGAAAAGACAATTCCACCCCACCTCACTTTTCTTTTTAATGTCTCCTTTAATAGCCATCTTCTGAGTTAGAATACAGTATTTATTCCTATTGTCCAAAGTGTGGCCCCAAGGATTTTAATGGCAACACTATTTTTATTCTGTTTAAGGGAAAAAGAGATGCCTTCTAGATGGGATATGAGGAATTATACAGTCTGAATAATATGTTCTGTCATGGTCTTCCCATTTGGCTTGGGAGTCATATAGCAACACAGACTGAAGCCCAGAACTTAAGTATCGGAAGAGAGGGAGGGTTTTATCTACTTGCCACTCTAGTTAGGTTCCCTTTACTCATTGGGCCTCCTTGTCCAGAAATAGGACCAAAAAATGATCCATGAGAGAAAACTCTCCAGTGCAAACTAACAAAACAACCATAAAAAGAGGTCTTGTTTTATGACATGCTCCATTGGTATTGCAGCATTCTGCCTATGTGGGCATATTTCCTAACACATTATGCAAAAACAAGTCAGGGAAGATGCTGAGGATTGTAATTTTCTAATTTAATTCTGCCATTTCCAGTAATGGAAAGCCATACTATGGCTATTTGTCTTCATAAGTGACAGATGCATTTCATTAAAACTTCCTTAAATAATTTCTCATGGCACTTGAAGGAGGAAAAAAAGGAGTGAGAAGATATCTATTTTGTAAGCACACACACATTGATGTTTTGAGAGCTGTTAAACACGCAAATGATCTACAACATTGCATTAAAGAGGTCAAGGAAAAAGACATTTGTCTGGTGTTTTTTGAAATGTTGATGCCTGTTGAACACATCATGAAACAATCTGACATTGACTGTTGCTGGATGAAAATACACTAATAATATCACTGTACAGTGATATAATGACTGCCACTTGGGAGAATCCCAAAGCTCGATGTAATGCTGTGACAGGCAGATGCTTCCCCTCCAGATACTGCTGAAATGCTGCCATGTAGGAGCAGGAGGATGAAGCAGCTGTAGAGCAAGTGACTCTGCAGAATAATTTGGTCAAGAAGTGAAGAACTTTGTATTCGGTTGAAATTGCATTTAAATAAGCAATGTTTCAGGGCAGGTGAATATTAAACTGATTTTCTTTCTGTGCCAGACAACTGATAGTGGAGCAATAGCATCTCTTTTGAAGAAATCTGCATCAGGCACTGATGCACTTCTAAAGGGTGGATGTTCTGTGTGAAGTCCTAGCCCAGGTCTTAGCATATAGGAGTTGCAAGGAGGCAATGAAAGCATCAGAGCAGGGAGACCTGCAGGTGAGATGATAGACCATTTTTCTGTTGTTCTCATATTCCATACAGCCTAGGGAAGCTTGGAAGCTTGTTCCTAGAGGGTCATTAGGTCAAGGAAAATTGCCAATGCATCTAAATCATTCTCCTCACCCATTCAGTAAGTCCATACAGAAGAAGATGGGATGGAGTGGTTTAGAGGTAGCATTGTCATTATGTGCTCCCCAGTTTCCCCTTAGAATGACTTTTTAACTTAGGGGCTTGGCAAAAAGGGACACAGTAGCACAGAGAGCCTTGCCCAAACTTCTGTCTCAAAAGCCTATTATCCTGTCTAGCAGCACCCAACAGTGATGGCAAAAAGGCCAGTGGCTAGGTGAGCTGTTGAGAAGGATTTCACCTCTAAAACAAGGAAGTACTCTTCCATACACTGGTGAAGAAGTTTTCACGGTTTGGAGACAATGCTGTTTTTACTCCAGCGTCCCCTTGTTAAGGTCCCAGAGCTGTCAAGTGAACTGGAAGAGTGCCTGCAGTCCATCCCACTGGCATTCTGTCTATTTGGCCTCAGCACCTTTCCCCGACTCTGCATTTGCTCTTATCTCACTGAGGAAATAAACCCAACTGAATAAACTGTTCAAGAAACTCTGCCTTCTTTTTGGTTCGTGAATCTTGCAACCTCTTCTCACTGTTATTCGAAACTACTCCCTGAACATGCTCTATTTGTAATTCTTCCCCAATGGAGTTTGTTGACAAAGAAGTCACGATGAGTACTAGAGCAGTGTAAATCAGCACGGACTATACAGGTGGTCTCCCTACACTGACTAAAGAAATGCCAACTCTCTGACTAAAAAGTTACCGTCTTAATGGAATCATTAGCAAATAAGCCAAATCCTGCTTCCTCCAGCGTGCTTTAGAAGATGTGGTTTCCACGGTAGACTCCTCTTATTACTTTTCAGAAAGGCAGATCCGCTGGGTTCAGAGCAGCATTACCCAGGGATTGCTACAAAAGACCACACTTTGGGGCCAGGGTCTGCCTTCTCCCTCCAGCCACCCTGGAACCTGCTATGGATGTCAGGATGCTCACTGCTCTTCGTACTTCACCAGGAATCTACCTCCTTTGAACACTCCAACTCTAAAGGTGTTTTATATCATGGCCATTCCCAAGTTACCTGAAACTTTTCCTAGTCAGCATTGGGTCTCTCAAACATAGGACCTCAATCATCAGTAGGAGTTCAGCACACAAACTGGAGCCAGCACACTTAAGACTTACTCCTCCACTGCTCATGAAGTCAGTCTTTACTATGGCAATGCTGTATGAGAAGGTGAGGCAGAACTCCTGTAGGGGTCATCTCTTGCTCTGTTTCTGGTGTTATTACCACTGACACTTAGTCATGCCAAAGTCATGACAGTTGCCATTGAGTCATGATGGCAGGTGTCTCCAGTTGGCCTTCACTGCAAGAGGATGAGACTACCTATTTGGGCAGAGAGGACTGGTGCAGAGGAAGTCATACAGAGAGCAACTCAGGGGAGTTAGGCTGGCAGCAGGAACTGATGTTGTCAGCTCTTCAACAAAACCAGGCTTCAGAGGAGGCTGAGCTTTCTTACTCATGCTCTGGTGTTCAGAGCATGACTCAACTCATTCACACCACACAGCACTCAGAGGCCAGCCACATGGAAAGTCTTTCATCTGCAGGATTTCAACTGGGTTGTTCCTGCCATTGCCTCTTCCTTTCCCCTTGTGTGTCAGTGCAGGTGATTAGTCAGGGCTGACATTCCGTGCTTCTGTGGAATGGCTTAGCAGTTACCAAAAAGAAGTCAAGAAAGGAAGTAAAAATTTCCCTTTCAGTTAATTGCTGGCCACACTGTGGAACTCATCAAACTTTGAGGAAGTAATTGAAGCTATTTGCACTTGTGGAAAATGGGAAAGACAAAAGTACAGGAAATTGCTTGTTGTTTTGCTCTCAAGCACCACAGCTATTACTCTCCTGTTGGATGAGATTCCTTTAGAAGAAATGGCTTCGAGCTATAGGATAAAAAGACCATTAGGATTTTGTTTAGTTTGTTTGTTTTGAAAAAGTCCTTTTCATGCTTCCTCTGATGCATAAAGGCAATCTCAGTGTATGCAAGAAACACTCCCCTGGAAAATGAGGAGGCCCAGTTGAACACACTGCTCTGGCAGCTTCACCTGTCAGATATTTAACAGTGAGGAAGGTTAACTAAAGGTCTTAGTGGATTTGAAACACTCTAGAGAAAGAACATTTTTGTCAGAAATTGTTCTTATATGTAAAAATATAACTTTGTAATAGAAATGACAGATCTGCACTTTTGGTGAGTGTTTGGAATGGCCAGTACCAGAGACTTCAATTTGCTATCAGATGAAGCACATGCAGCAAATACAATAAATACACTGTCCTGAGCATCAGGTCTCTGACTCTGAATGGACAGACTAGTCCACCCTACCAGGCCAATGGATCCCCAAGGTGGCCTTGGATCCCACACACAAGGTGGCCTTGGATCTGCACACACCCACTGCTCATATTTCCTGGAATGCTCCTTGGAGATCACTGTAGCAGTAGTCTCTCCCAAGACCAGATTCCCTAACAGGCAACCACAAGACTGGACCTGTGCAAGCAATAAGGGCTTTCTGAGACCTACTTCCATGTGGTGCAGGCATGCCAAGAATTTAGCTTGATACCTCTATCTTGGTTTCCATCTAATGTTGTGAATCACCTCCCTCTTGAGGTATAGGTTCATGTAGCAGTACTTAAAACTGAGACCTGAAGAAATTCAAGAGTACTTCACAAAACTCAATGTATATGAAAAGCATCTCCTGCCAGCCCTTATGGGGCCTCATCAGAATATGACAACATTGAAATGAGTGGTAATATACTAAACCAGATCATCAGGTGACATAAATGTCCAGTATCATGGTCTTCAAGCCATTCATAGTTTAAAATCTACATCAGTAGGAGTAGCAGGCAGAAGGAGAGATTGTCAAAAGTTTTATTTCCCCTTTTCCTTTGTTATTTTATTATCACTGTTGTAGACCTATAGCACTCCTTTCTGTCTCATATGAATAAAAAAATTAAGTCAATTTGTAGTACATGATACAGTAACTTGTGACTGTTTGATATGATATGATACCAGCTGCACTAGTCCCATCCACAGTGACAAGTAATTGGGTTAATACCACTGGATAGAGTTTTTCTTTTCCAAAATGATACATTTTGGTTTTACATCTGCAGAGAAGCAAGGGAAGAACCAGCAAAGAAAATAAAAGATAACTTCTTCTTGTTGCTGTTGCATAATTTTAATAAGATTTAAACTCACTTCCACTGGAGTTGGGCCCACACAAGTGATGTACTCATGGAAATGCTATGGGGATGAGAGCTACGTAGAAACTGAAATATTTAATCAGAAACTGACATGTACCTTACTGAGTGTCCAGGCCATTTTACATTAAGTGAGAGCACCTAAAAGCAGTGACAGAAGCACAAAAGTGACCACTAGACAGTTTTGAGGCAAGAAACAGCCATTTTTTTTTAAGAGATACTACTTTAAATTTAGGTGGAAAATCAATTAAATCCCTGTAATAAAGCTGCTATGGGTTCTGACATTTTCTTATTGTCAGTAGGATTAAGAGTTACGTGGATTTGTCAGATGGCACATGAGAAAATGCAAAGTATGGTGGAACACATGACATGAAGGTAGGAGTTAAGTCCTGCTTTCATTTGTGCCATGCAGACTCTTGGTAGAAACAACTTCTGGATATTCACTAGGGTATATGAAGTCAGAATTTTATACCATGACTTGCCTTTTAAGTCATTCCATTACCTATGATGTTTTAAGAGCATCCATGTGGATATACACAGAATGTTTCCATGAAGATATACATGGAAACAGCTCCTCTGAAATGTGCGACTACTTACATCAGTTGAATGTTAGGCTCTGATTCTGGGGTTTGTTTCTTTCTTCCTTTATCTTTCCTCTTATATTCATTGCATGTAATTGATGCAATTAAGGTTTTTGTTTTCACCTCTGCAGGGCCCATTTTTAAAAGTTATCTTGTCACTCTTCCACTGATCTTGCCCTCCCTCTTCCTTCTGCCTCTATTAGACTCCGTCTTTTCTCCAATCTCTCTGCACAACCTTGCATTCTGCATATTGACCTTTCATATGCTGCCATTTGGATCACCAGCTCTAGCCATTACATTAGCAACACACAATTACACCCTCAAGGTAGACTCAAGTGCAGATCCTGCCTCTACAGAAATGCCTTAATGAATGTAAAGATGCTGATGTATGTTTGAAGTATGTTTTCAGCTCACGTACTAGAGAAGGATTCTGCAGAGACTTGAAACCGTGGGTAGTGATGGGAGCACTTCCCAAATGTTTCTGTTCCACAGAGTGCCCTCTGTATGGTGCTGTTCTCTGAAGTGCCCATGCATTATATTTTTTTTCTAGAGGTTATTGCCAAAGCCTCACCCAGTTGTCATAATGGGGCTGTCACATCTAGAGAGCTCAGATGGGTAGCTCTTGGTTGGGGGAGGACATGGCACTTTCTAAAGAAGTGTTATTTGATCAGTCCTGCCTTTGGTATGAACCACCATCCTGATATGCTGTAGTTTGATTATAATCTGTTGCTGGTTTGGGAGTGTGATGTCATCATTAAAGTGACTTTTTTCTTTTTCTTTTTTTTTTTCCTTTCATAACTCAACACACATTTTTCTGTGAGCAAGCAACATCAGAACTGAAACTACTCCGGTCTTCCTCCCAACAAAAGCGCAAATCTGACAATGAAATGTCAAATCTGACACACGAAAGAATTTGCCCAGTGGCTATGCAGGTAATAAACATAGAGTTATGTGGAGCGTGATCTGTTGTGGTTTCACCCTAGCCAGCAACTAAACCTCCTTTTGCACTCCTTACAGCAAGGCTTATTCAAACCTTGTTCCTCAGAGAAAAGAGGTTTTTTCACCAAAATCTTCCTGAGGAGAGGAGATGCTGGGTCAATCAATGACCGGTGGATCTTCGATCAGCCTATGGCCCCACCAGCAAACTCATGCAGCCTCCCAACTGGGGCAGGTCTTCCTCAGAGCTAGCACTGCCTGATAACAAGCCTTTTGAGAGACGGAATTTCAAATATGCAATGTATTTTTGCTGGGCTTGAAAGAATTAACTGCAGCAAAACCGAGGCATTCTTACAACATGGGCTCTGTCAGGATAAACATGACTCTGAAACTCTGCAAGGCTTTTGGAAGTGGGAGAATATGGCATTTTTCTGTATATCATGTGCAGAAAGGAGAGCTGGTGCACACATATTTGGAAGCTTAGGTCAATATTCATCATCTAAGGATTTAAGTCCAATGAAATCACCTACTTTTTCCTAATTAACTAGACAAACCTGCTTGATTTACAAAAAGCTGGGCAACCCATAGCTGAGGGTTTTTAAGCAGTTTTATCCCTCCTAGGATAAAACCCTTGTGCTACAAGGGTTGAACATTTTTTTTCCTTTGCCTGCAGGGTTGCAGTGCCACACGGGTAGCAACACTGCCGCTGGTACAGAATCTCCACAGCTCCCCTCCCTCCAGTCAGTGGTGTACTGCTCTAGTATCATCCTCATGGCAAACTTTAACTCAATAGCCAAGCCACAAATCTGAGATGAAGAGCTTATCTGCAGAAAAATGCAGCATTATGACGTAACCTAGGCAATTAGTGAAGTCTGAATGCATTTGGGACAATCATTTATGACTGACAAAAAGGAAAAAAAATATGAGAGGAAAATTGCTACTTTTGATTTTGGCATTTTCTGATATAAATCTTTTTGGTTTTCATCCCAATGAGATCTTTCAAAGCCAAATTCAGTTGCACTTACTTTTCAAATATTAAAACAAACGTGTCTCCCAGCAACACACAATTGAAGCTCAACATAAAGCCTCTTGGTCAGGTTTCACTCTGAGACAACTCAGCCACATACGTATTTTCCTGCTTTACCCATGCTGTTGCAGAACAAACTGTTTGCACAGCTCAACTGTTAGAACATGCTTCCACATTCTACCTGCTAAGGAAGCAGGTGCTGGTGGAAAATAGAGTGTTCACAACCAGCACAGGTTCCCATGGACACACCTTTAAGGCAGAACATGGAAATTTACAATAAAAATATTTATGCAAAAGTTGAAGAATGGGCTGCAAGCTCTCAGCATATAATTCTGTTTTCAGAGGGATAAGCAGTTCTTCACATGCTTTGGCAAATTTTAGCCTAATTAAAAGAACAAGTAGGTAACTACTGACAATATATGTGGATAAATTAGAGCAACAATCTAGTCATCCGTTCCAAATCTACCCAGAAATTTATGAGGACTTTGATGAGGTGCAGATAGGCCCCTTACAGCAAAGACCTTAGGGAATCTGGAGGACTCAGGATTCAAAATATACATGTTCTATGAAAATTTGCAACTCAGGGCCAGTTTTGTTCAGTTGCACTAACAGGAATGCAGAGCAGTAGAGAAAACCATCACCACATGTATGGTGGTCACTCTTAAATGCTAAATGACTTGTTTACTCTGCTGTGCTTTGCTGTCATATTTTTTCTTTGACTTCCTGAAAACTGACATCTCTTTGTCTGGTTCCACTCATACTTTAATATCATCTCCAGAAAAGGGTCTGGGGATGTCAACAGAATTATATTAGTGTTGATTCCCCTTAATATCAGCAAAAGCTGTAAGCAAGGAAGGGGATCTGCTCATTGATGGCAGCAGGTTTCTGAGATTCTGGTCTGACATTGCAAGGCAGCCTTGACTGTCCAACACTCAGTGTGTATGTGGAGAATCCTGGTTCTCTGAAGGAAACCTTCCTTGCTTTGAAGGACATCTTCATTGGGGATTTTTTTAAACAGACATTTATGAACTATCATGCAATTCTAGCATTTAAAAAATTCCCTTTTCACCCTGAATTTCAGCTAAGCACACTGTCTACTGAAAGCCTGCTCATTTCACTTCCATGGTTGTCCATTTTATGTCATCCTTAATGCACAAGGTCTGGATGTTTCCCTATGATTATATAAAATAGGAAGGATGAAGGGTGTTAAACAAAAGAATGTGATGAACTGAAAAAAACATTCTTCTCTAACTACAAGTTTGCACCTTTCTGACTCACATTCTGGCTTCCCCTGTCCCCCATCCCCCGTTAAGTGCAACTTAACTGCCAGATGAGGAAAAATCCATGCTGGACCACAAGAGCCTGGCACTGTCTGACACCTTCACGTCAGGAAACTCTGGCAGTGACTGCTACTGCTTCCTAATGTTTGATCCCAGGCCTCCCACACAAGGCAAGTTGCAGGAGGCTCAGTACCTTGGAGGCCAAAATGGTAAGAAACACTGATCCCTGATGTGAACACAGGAGACATGAGTCAGACATGAGCAAGACCCAGATTACTGTGAATAACACACTATCTGAGCAATATCCGCTTAATGATGGTCAGAGAGTCAGTGCAGCTCTCGCATTAAAACAACTAACACCTCCATTTTCCAGGATCCACAGTAATACTGTGCCATTCAGTAATTTGCACTCCAACCTGTAAAAATCACCATTCCTTCTACTGTGTCTAGCATTAAAAATTGGCATACTTCTCAAAGAAAAAGATAATATTTTCACTTGTGATTTTGACCAGTAAGACAATCCTATCTCCTGCTTATCTCATCACTTTTCACTTTGAAACCTCAGTTACCATCAATGAATAAGCTGTATATTTTTGAATGTATAGGAAAATTGAGGCAGGACCTGTGCTTTTCACACTCTGAACATCTGATCAAAACAGGGAGTCAGGAGATCCACACACAACCTCTGCTTCAGTCTCTAGAGAACACTGCTTGCTGCCTGTACACAGTAGAGATGCAGTGGCCTTTGCACAGATTGAATTTAGAGGTTTACAGCACCTGTTCACTTCTCTAGCGAAGCTCATAGGTGGCTTTACATGTGGCAGCAAGATGCACGGTCCCTTGTGTATAGTGTATTGAAAGAGTTGCCTTTGCTCTTCAGTTACTCCATTTGAGATGTGAATAGATTTCATGATATGTCAAAAAAGAAACTATGAAATGAAATGAAATCACCACAGTACCATATGCCACACTCTGCCTAGGCACAGCAAGATTAAGTTAAATTCACTATTACAGCTGCCAAAGTGAATTTGTTTGCTTTTATTGGTATATGACTCAGCTTTAATATTTTTCTAAGACAGTTCTTGATAATTCTATGGACAGATAAGCAACTAACAACACAGAAGAGTCAGTCACTTCCTTCCAGCTAGTCTAGTAAACCTATTCTGGGTATAAAGGGAGGTAAAACAAGAGAGCATCCAAATTTTCTGCTTTAGAATGGAATACTCCTAACCTTTCTGCCCTGGAGAGATTTTTCTCATTAGTGAGACGATGCATTATTCAGGGTGTAGCGTACAAAAGCTAATAAGTACTGAGTTCCTATCCTAGGTCAGAATATATTGCCTGTGGTGATCTTCAGTAGCTCCTTCCACACCCTCAATTTGTTGGACTACAAAATACAAATAACCATTTCCCCACAGCACATATGCAGTAAAGCCTTATCAAACTTTCAATAAAGTTCTTGGTGATGCTGAGATGAGATTATAAATACAGAATTTGATGTTGCAAATTTATGCATGTTACTGCTAATTAGATGTGGAATTGCCCTCAGTCCCAAAATAATCAGTCTTGCACCAGTGGAAAAAGTCTCCTGAAGCTTCCTGAAGGAAAGGGGAAGGAAAGAAAGAGGAAAGGAGAAGAAAGGATGGATATGCCCTTAGATATCAGTTGCACAGATGACAGATGACCTTAATTCTCACATTTCCTAACCTTGCATTTATGTGACGTTGCGCACCAGCAATATAAGCAGCTTCTCGTAAATAGCACCTTTATTTACTGCTGCTGAATTCAGTTTCCTTTAAGAATATTGGTCTGCTCTCTCTATTTTCCTACACTTTTGGACTAAACCCCATCACCACTTCCTTGTCATGAAGTGACACAGAGTGCTGTGCTTCGGTTCACAGGACTGCAAAGTCTCATTTGGTCTTTTTTAACAGCAAATAGACAAAACAAAAGGAGCTGACTTTCCCCTAACTACTGGGTTTTGAAGACATCCCAAAGCCAGTCATAAACGAAGTATCTGCAACATTATGTATTTGTGGTACCATTTCAAACACGAGCATTTCTGTAGGCTAACCCCTATCCCATCCTCCCACAATTTCACAGCAGTCCCTACCACTGTCACTCCCATCCTGAGGGGTTGTGTGCAAGCTGGGTATGTCTGTTAGATGGAGTTAATTCCTTTCGAGCTCCTTCTGTGCATGGCTGTGACTGACAGAGACGGGTGCTGTTTGCAAGTGTCAGTGGAGCATGACCTCGAGTTAATACATTGAATGACGAAAGTAAAGAGATTCATTCAGCATGTGAACTCTATGCTGAGATTAGCCAGAAGTACTGAGCACATACAAATTGCTGTTTTGTCAGCACAGCACTTGGCGGAGTTTTTAAATATTCCAGCTATTCTAAACTGTCATCCTCAAGGCTAGGGCAACTAAAAAAAGAGTAGAATCAAAATAGCATTTCCAATCCAAATGCCATTGTTTTAGATAAGAGATTTGGACCTGGATGCTTAAAGCACTGTATGATCTCTTGGCAGCTGCAGCCCTCCGTTTGATGTGAGAGGACTTGCAGTAACACACAGAGAAATGTTTGCAAAACTCAGAGAAGGGACCACAAGATATGTAGCCTTTCAGGAGCTGATGTCAGTTTAGCTCCAGCCTGGCCAGGACCAATTGGAAGTTACAAGGATCTCCACAGTCTGTCTGGCTGCTTGTGCTAATTGCTCTCATTTCAGTTGCCTCTGGACATAAGTTGGTCATCCAGATGCTATCTCTACATCTGGTGTTAGCAAAGCAGTCCAAGGCCACACAGGCCATAGTAGGTCACCTCTTCTCTCACCCAAGCAGTTCTGTCCAGAGATGAGTCTCTGTCTGGGGGCACTGCTTGCATTAGTGTTCATGGCACAGATCTTATCTGTAGTTGGCTAAAACTTTAGTAGGTTAGGGAAAACCCCAGGAGAATATCAGTGATATTTTTTGTGATTTCTCCCCAGCTATATAGTCGTTCCTTGCTTAGAATTTAAAAAACAACAGAACTGCTAGCAGAGGGATTGGAAGAAATAGTTTCACTTCCCTCCCTCCTCTGACTAGTTCTCACAGTAACTATCACCAGAGGCAGGATTGCAGAGAAGATACCAAATCTCTTTCTATCTGTGCTTCCTATTGTTTACTTTGACAACTGCATCCACTTAGGGTCAGATTCTATCGTACACTGCTGCTTTGAATCCAGCAGGCATTTGGGGCAGACAATAAATGCAGAATTTAGAGTATAAGAACTTCGGTACTTTCAGTACAAAGAATCTTCTGTTCACCTCTCATCACTGCCTGTCTCATAGATGTCACTGACTCCATCATGGATGAGTTCTCTTACCTTTGTATCTGACCATGTGTTCAAAAACCTCTGCATCATCTGTTCCTTTTCCACTCTTAACTGAATGAGCTGCTTCACTCTATTTCCATTGTCATCTACCCATTTTTAAGTCCTTTACAACAGCAAGATCTGAAGCGTTCCTGTTTTTTCTTAAAGCTGATCAAAGCCTAAGACATTGAGTACTATCTTCTTCTCTTTCCCTTCTTCTACCTCTCCTTTTACAGCTGACTCAGGGAAGGGGATGTATAAAAAATCTGCTTGAGAGGAAGAGGACAGTAAATGCCTTTTTTTGTGGAGGCAGCAATATCTAACCTGGGGTTGCTGTGGCCCATTAAACTTAACACAGAGAGAAGCCAGGGTTCTTTCTGTTAATAAACTTTGCTTTTTTATTACTAACCAGCAGCAGTAGCTCTTAAGAAAAAGACAGATTTTACTGAAGTCCATGGCTTATTTAATAGTCATTTCACAAGTAGATACAGTTCAGACTACCAGATTATTGGTAATACTTTTATGCAACATGTGGTTTTCCCCCACCAACCCCCACCACGTGCTGACCCAAGCCAGAGCTGTTTAGTTTAAAAGACATGGACTGCACCTCAGGCTGATACAAAAAGTACCCCAGTTGACATTAGCCAGTTTGTCATTCTCTGTTTGCTTTTTCTCTCTACTTGTTCACTTGCTCTGCCCTCTCACATGTTTTCTCTCTGCTTTTCATGAGGGTCACTTTGAGTGCTAAGGAGTAACCAAGGGGAGAAAGGAGAGGGCATGTATATTAACAGCTATGCAGAATGATATACCACACTTTTATATACTACTAGTTGTCAAGTGCTTGCTCTAACGATGTGTTTTCATTCACTTGCTGTTATGGGAAAAAGCCAACATCATTTGTTTGCAAGGACGTGCGTACACAGAAGACTTATGCTGCTGAAAGGATGGATTGGTCAAACTGCCAGTGAACAGCAGAGTTGAGTCAGCAGTACAAAATTATAAGAAAAAACAAAACAAACAAAAAAAAAAAAAGAAAATAAGGACACTGACAAGTATTTTTAACACATTTCTACTGATATTGCATAAATCTAG
>JANHGN010016203.1:0-12872 GCA_024605025.1 Megaceryle maxima
TCTAGTTGAGGCTGTCCCTGCTCTCAGCAGGGGGGTTGGACTAGATGACCTCTAGAGGTCCCTTCCAACCCAGACAGTTCTAGGATTCTATGATTCTATGATTTGCTAGAAGATGTTGAAGTTGTCCTGGCCAATGGGAGAGGGGTTGGACTAGATGACTTTTAAAGGTCCTTTCCAACCCAAATCATTCTATGATTCTATTATTTTTTGCCTGTAAGTGAAGAAGGAAGTAGGATACATTTTCTAAACCATTTGTTGATTAGAGTGGAATAATTTCTGTAATTCTTTGATTTCCCAAAGTTGAGGGCAAAACTGAGTAAAAATGGAGTTTCTCTGCTGCAGTCTTCTATATGGCAAGAGTTAAGTGAACTTGGTTTAAATAGTTTCTTTTATGGCCTCCCATTTGACAACTTTGGCACGTGTTTTTTTCTGCAGCCCTTTGTTCTCTGTAGCTGCATCTTGTCAAGACACCCATCCCATATTCATGGTCGGTGAATTCCTCCTGAGCTCAGTGAGAATATGATGTTTCTAAGGTGTTCAAGACTGGGCCCAATTATAAATTTTTCCCTTTCAACATGGGGCTAATGAAAACATTACTCTTCTTAACCTGTTCTTGCTGAATTTTGATGGATTACTCAGTGGATAAGGAATCGGCTGAATGGTCACAATCAAAGAATTGCAGTCAGTGGCTCAATGTCCAAGTGGAGACCACTGATGAGTGGTGTTCCTCAAGGATTGGTACTGGAACCGGTGCTGTTTCACATCTTTGTCGATGATGTGGACAGTGGGATTGAGGCACCCTCAGCAAGTTTGCTAATGACACCAAGCTGTGTGGTGGTGTCAACACATTGGAGGGAATGGACACCATCCAGAGGGACCTTGATAGGCTGGAGAGGTGGACCCATGCCAACCTCACAAAGCTCAACAAGGCCAAGTGCACGGTCCTGCACCTGGGTCAGTGCAATCTTAAACACAAGTACAGGCTGGGTGGAGTATGGATTAAGAACAGTCCTGAGGAGAAAGACTTCTGGGTGAAGGCTGATGAGAAGCTCAGTATGAGCCACCAATGTGTGAATGCAGCCCAGAAAGCCCCAGCTGTATCCTGGGATGCATCAAAAGAATCATGGCCAGCAGGTTATGGGAGGTGATTCTCCCCCTCTGCTCTCATGAGACCCCACCTGCAGTACTGCCTCCAGCTCTGGAGCCCCCAACACGAGAAGGGTGTGGACCTGTTAGACCATGTCCAGAGGAAGGTCATGAAGATGAACATGGGGGCTGGACACACCTCTCCTATGAGGACAGGCTGAGACAGTTGAGGTTGTTCAGCCTGGAGAAGAGAAGGCTTCAGGCATCCCATATTAGAGCCTTCCAGTATCTGAAGGGGGCCTACAAAAAAGCTAGGGAGGGACATTTTGCAAGGGCTTGAGGGGTAATGGCTTCAAACTGAGAGAGGGGAGATTTAGATTAGATATTTGGAAGTTCTTCACTGTGAGGCCGGTGAGACACTGGAATGGTTTGCCCAGGGAAGCTATGGATGCTTCATTACTAGATGTATTCAAGACCAGGTTGGATGGGACTTTGAGCAACCTGGTCTAGTAGGAAGTGTCCCTGCCTGTGTCAGGGAGTTTGAAAGGAGATGATCTTTAAAGGTCCCTTCCAACCCAAACCGTTCTATGATTTTCTGTATTTTTCTGTTATCATTTTCTGAATACTTTTTGTCATTATATAGCTAAAAAGATAACTTTACTGTTTTGTTGTTGGTGTACTGAGCCCAGACCTGGCTTTGATGAAAAGAAAGATCTCCTAGATTTAATAAGGCTCAGGACTTGTGTTTGTAAGAAAGGCAGGCAAGCCCAGTCTTGCAGTTCACACTCAAGCAAGCTGGACCAAAGAGTGGAACAAACCCTGCATGTCCTTAGGCAAGCCTCATTGAAGTCAATGTACATTAAGGCTGAATAAAGGAATTCATTGATTTCAGCAGTTCTAATCTCATGTGTCAAGATTTATTCACATGAACTGCAGAATCATGTTTCAAAACTGATGGTATTTCATGCTGTAAAGATGATGTAAACCTGTAGCTAGATCTCTGGTTGCTATTCTGCTTATGATTACTGCTGGGTTCCTGTTTGTATAATGTTTGGACCAATAACTGTGGAAGTTTTACATCAGGTAGATACAAAAATATTGTTAGTGGCAAATAAATTTTTTATTTTCGTATCACTTCAGAGCAGATGAGTGTGGAATGCATTCAGCAAGATAAGTCATGTGTTTCTGAGCCTAATGTAAGGACAAGAAAGCAAAAAAGATTAACACAAAGCATTGTATCACTGACACTGTAACAAATCAACAGGAGCTGAGGAACAGAAGGGAAGGTTAGAGCCCAACTTCCAGTCCCATAGAATTGAGGGAAAACCTGGATCCCAGCAAAACTTGTTTGCTTGTTTAACTTGGTTGCTGTGAAGTAGTCCTATAGGGACTCATCACTGCACAGAAGTGAAGTCAGAAAGTCACTGGGCCAGCCCTTTAAGTAAGATCACATTTATTTTCATGATGCCTTTTTACAGTGTAGATTTATGTCTGGAAATTTGAAGGGAAAACTTTAGGAACAGAAGCCAGTACAGGAGAGACATCTCCAAGTTATGTTATTTAGACCAATTTAATTTTCATTACTGTCCTTTAACTTTCAGTACCAGGTATTTCTCCAGCAACTGCAAATCAGCTGAGGGTGAGATGAAGGAGTGTGGGGACCAGAGGACATACATAGACATTCTGACAGCAAAAACAGTCTTGCTGAGCCAGGGCACTCAAAAATCTTGAGTCAGCCTGTTCCTAGCTAATCATGGGACTGAATAAAAAAATCATGAGTTGTTCTCAAAGTAAATTTGGAATTTGGGCTTCCTTTTTCTCACTCTCAGATTCTGCTTTTGTTGTGTGCCTGAGCATGCTTGCAAGTCTTTCCCAATAAATAAAAGGACTAGAAGGTGATTTCGGTCCAGAACAAAGGGCAAGCCAAATGCTAGTCTTGCAAGAATGGGCAAAATTGTAAAAAAAGTTTCTGCAGAGACATAAACAGCCATGGCTGGGAGGACAGTATCTGCACCATTATACCTGAGAACTGCAGAAACATTTAAAGGATTTGGGAAAGGAGAATGAGCAAGATGTGTATACCATGTGTATATACCTCCTCCTTTATTTTGACAGCCCTGGTGACTTCTAGAAAATGCTCAAAAGCCTTTTGTATTACTAGCTTTTTCAGGAGAGCGTGTGAGTGAGGTGAGAGCATTTTAATATCCTACCAGAACACTGGTGGTCAGGAGAGAAAGACTCAGTCACTCAAGGGTTTAATCTATTTTTTCTGGTTCTCTGTTGTGTTTTGCAGCCTTTGCACATCTTTTGTTGCATGTATACTTAGTGCAGAGAGGACTATTTAAAGAACCTCAGTATGTTTATTTAAAGAAGAGAAAAAAACCCTGAGAATGCAGAATGTACATTTTAATATTCTTTGGTGCTCTTTCCCATGATTACGTGCTAAATAACACACAATGATAATTGCATTGAACACAGGGACTTTGTCATAACTTTTTTATTTATTTCATTTCACTTTTTTTAACCTCAACATGTACAGCTCCTAGCACAGCTGTCATACTGGGGAGCCTACGTCTGTGGTCCTGCAGTACTAGGAGATAATTAGTATCTCCTGCTCCAGAGAATGAGTGCATAGACTTCATGTACAATATCCTGTTGCTCAACAATTCTCATCTGTCTTTCTCAGGCCCCCTGTTTGGAAGATGATATTCCCATAGCCTCACTGTGGTGCCATTCAAGTGTTACTTTCAAGTGATATTAACAGTGGTGATATTGATCTGAATATATTCCCATAGTGATCCTTGGAGCAAAATTTGTTGAACAAGTGTTATTTACAAATTCACCCCATGTACAAAAGAAATTCAATTTTTTTTTTCAAAGCAGAGTGATAAAATGGTTCTGGTGACTGGATCAGCTTTGCAAAACAGAGTGAGGAGTGAGGCTGGAAGTGTAGGACAATGGCAGCAACAACAAAATTGAAAAAGGGGGTGGGGAGAAAGAGAAAAATGAAATACGATTTCTAGGAGGTTTTTGTAATTAAAACCAGATTAAATATTTGTGCTTTGCAAATGAAAGAAATTGATATCGTTTTTAAAAGCCATTACTGGTACTCCACTATGGGAGTTCAATATATTTCCTGCCCTAGGGCTCTGTTCAGCAGAAATGTTAAGCAGGGCTTCTGTGTGCAGAAGCCTGCTGAATACAGTGAAATGGGCTTCTTCATCTTTGCATCCTATTCAGCAGAAATTTGGTTGTCCCATGAAAATGTTTCTCAGTAATGCTGGTGACTTTTACACAGAGCCAAAAGAGAGGTGAGGGCTTCATTGTAATACTCCTCTTGCTTCCTGCTGGGTCACTGTCTGTTCATTGCACTACAAAGCCCTGTTGCATTCTCCCACAGAAATTACTTTAATATTTTCATCTGAAGTAAAAATGGTGCTGGTTTAAGTCACTGCCAGAGCATGAGGGAACAAAAGTTCGGGAATATGTTTGCAGGCACTTTGTGTAAGACCAAAATGTAGCATCAGGCAGCCAAGTTAATTAGGATGCAGCCAAGGAGACAGGTGTCAGTGCTTTTTCTACACTGACCATGAGAAGATGACAGAGATCAGAAAGTATGTGGCCTCTGACAGAGCTGGTCCTGGTTTCTAGGGTATTAGGATAAACACAAAATTTCCCAAGAGATTATTTGCTTGGTAGCGTGAAGATGTTAGTGGCACAGGTTTCTCTACCATAACAGTATGGCTGAAATGTGAGTATGCTTGGGCTAAGAATTGGTTATTCTCACCTATCTTTCCCTAATAGAAAGTTTAAATAAAGAATTTTCCCAACTTCCCAAGGGATTTAAATCCATAATGCTTGTTGGAAAGAAGCTTGTAAATATCCTTGGCAGCCTGAGAAACTCAGTGTGAAACATTTTTTTTGTGTTGCTGTACTTTTCATCTGGGTGTATGTATCAAGCTGCCCAAGTTTTCCCAGGTGCTGCTGAGAGCTGAACCTGTTCAGAAAGCATTTTGTAGTAACAGTTGGCTCATTACCTCCTGCCTGAAAAGGAGGTCAAGACATGGTTTGGAGAGTGATGCTGGAAGGTAGGGACTGCTTATTCCTGAGGAAGGAGACAGATTGACTGAAAGTGAGGAGAGAACTTGCAAGGAACTTTGTTATCCTGTTGAATTCTTCATCAAAGTGAAATGTCAATGTGAAAGGTGATATCAGAAGAGATAGGATTCTATTCTTAAAGGAGATTAGGAACCCAATCTCAATGACTCAATAGGACTCAAGTGTGAATGCACACATCCTGAAAGAGATGGAGTGTCGTAAGTCCAAGTGACCAACTCACTTGGAGAATATAAGTTCCTTTTACAAACCTCTTACGCTTTGACACAGTCTTGTACATATGACCCAGTTCTTGTGCTTCTAGCCTAGGGTGGTTGTTTTTTGGTTTGGGGTTTTTTTGGGTTTGGTTTGGTTTGGTTTTGTTGTTTGGTTTTTGTTTGGTTGGGTTTTTTGTTTGTTTTTACAAACAACAAAAAAACACCAAGTGAATTTGGCTACTCTTTGTTTTCAGATGTGTAACTTGATAAGTCTCTGAGTGACTTGATTCTATTGGGGAAAACAAGCACCATTTCCAACACAAGAAGAGAAACACCCAGAAATTTCTGACCAAATTTTATAGTATTCCTTGAGCCTCAAGGTCATGGGAGGGATTTTCAGAAGTGCTCAGCATTATTATACTTCATTTGAATATTACCTTTCACTTCAAAGCTCATGATCTTAGCCAAGTATGAAGGCTTTTAAAAATCGCACTGCCTTGATTCAAATCTCACAGGCAGCGATTATACTTTGCACCTATCCTACGGGTGTAAATCAGGGGTCTGTTACACTCTCAGAACTTCCTTCAGCAATTCAGCTCAAGAACATGTCTTCCTCTGAGTAAGATGCTAGGTGTTCTTTTTGCACTGGTTGGAGTGTACAATTCCTTGTCATTTCTTGCCTCTTCCAGAAAGAACATTTTATTGACTGGGTTTTCCCAAAAGTCCAGGACTATGTGGAGCTTAGCTACCTTTCCACACAGGCTGCTCTGTAACATGGGACAGGACTAGAGCTTGGGTTTTCACAGTATTACACTTTGTATCATCATTTTCATTGATGTAACAGTCTGTTTAGAGAGATTCAAAATGTTGTTCTTTCAAAACAAGCCAACAAACACAAAAAAAATCAACTGAAAACTATTTTTTTTTAAACTTTTCTCAGGGCAAATAAATGCAAAAATCACTTATGGGGAATCATGCTTCCAAAAAGCAGCTCATTTTCTTTACCAGGCACTGTAGAGAATATGATATGTGAGAAGGAGCATACAAAACCTACGTTTGGTATTTGGAATATAAAGGAATTAGGTAAAGAATAGAGCTGACTTTCCCTTTTTGCCCTCAAATAAAGTGTGTCAGCTTGTGATTTGGAAGGGGTGAGTGGCAGAACTTAAGTCAATTCTTCATGATCATTCCTGATGAGAAACTTATTGTTTATTGTTTCTTACCTAAAGTTTTATGTTACATTTACTGATGCAGTTGCTGTTACTAAAAACAGCATGAGGGCAGATCTGCTGCGACTTGCAAACGTGCCAAAAGTTTTTATTTTAATAGATTATTTGTTTTGTTTTGTTTTGGTTTGGTTTGGTTTTAATTGTAATGTCTTCATTTTTCAGAAGTCCTTTTACCCACAGGTATGACAGCACAGGGAGGGACTTTCCAAGGACTGAAATGAGAGCAAAAGCCCAGATGATGGCTGACACTGTCATGTAACCCCCTGGTTTGTCCAATGCATTAAAATACTGGTGGTATTTTGCATTTAAAGGGACAAATCTTTTATGCTGATATAATCAGGCATTTTCCATTAAAGTCAGTAAGAGTTGTCTGCACATAGAATAGAATTTTGTCCTGTCTTGAGTTTCATAGTCTGTTTTGTAGATTTGATCCTGTGATCCAGATAGAAGGATAGAATGAAATAGCTGGGAAAAATCAGGAGGAATATAGGAAAGGGTGGAAGGACAGGCTGAAAGGCAAAACAGGAAAGCACTTACAACACAATGGGAGAACAAGGAATAGTGTTATGACTAAAGAAATGTTTAGAGCTGATAATGGAAAGGAAACCACTTAATTGCAAACAATGGACTTGAGACTACAAGATGAAGAGCTTCTGCCTAGAGGGAAAAGCTGGAACTTAATGGCACACAGACACCTAACACCTTCTAAAATCAAACAAATTGATGCTTTGCAGGATGAGTCAGACTTCTAAAGCTGCTTTCGACCAAAGTCAGAGGTGTAAATACCTTTACAGATCTGGTGTTCCGGGCCCTCAAACCTCTGTTGAGAAAATCTGTGTTCTAGAACTGGAATGCAGCTGACAGGAATTAATGTAGCAAGGCAGAAAAATCCCACAAGCCAAATCCTGAATGCCTCGCTAGAGCAAGGAGAAGGAATTTTGCCCTTATAATGGTAGGGCAAAGATTGTGGAAAAGCCTCAAGGTGTTCCATTGTGGATGCTATGTAGAAGTGACTTTTAGAGACAGGCCAAAGTGAGTATTGTTGTCTTTTGTGACACTCTATAATTGCTGTATAGCTGCTTTTAGATTATGACTATGCCCTAGAACAACATCCTGTCTTCTGTTACATTGATGCTGCAGCTTCTAGAGGTTTTGATGTGATCCTTCTCTTGCTAAGAAAGCCATGAAAGTCTGTTAACATCTCCTAGTCTCCAGAGACTTCAAGTTAGGAAGGATCTTTTCCTGAGAAGTCAGTATGTACAAATCCTTTCTGTGGACGTGGAAAAAGTAAAGCAAGAAGATAAATACATTCAGGAAAGTCTTGATACTTATTTAAAGACTAGAAGTATTTTAGACTTCTTTCAAGTTGTGTTTTACATTTGGAATTATTACAAAGAAAATATATCTGCTCTGTTTCTTCTACCAACCCCTACCACTGCCCACCCAGATGAATGTGACTGGAAGTCTAAGAATCTGAGTAACTGGAATATGGTCATAAGGAATTTTTTTTTTTCTCCTTTTGCTATTCAAACGATCACTGGGAAGTTTGGGTTTATGATGCTTTAAGAACAGAAGCAGTAGATTGCAAGGTGTAAGGTAATATCTATTTTAACTGGGTAACTGGGAATGAGAGTTGTATGTGGCCAGTTAGAGTGAAACCTAAGAGAGGACAGCTGAGTATCAACAGGAGGAACCCTGTGAGGAAGGAGAGCTGGTAGTAGATACCATTTAGGGTATCCTAATATGATGCATCATCTGTATTATCAAAGGGATAATAGCATACTGGTCCAGAAAGGTCTTAAGAGGTCATCTTGCCTCTCCCATTCCTCCAAGAGAGTATCAGACAGTACTCATACTCTTTCTGGAGGTTGTTTAACCTTTTGTTAAAGATCTTCAATAGCAGTGATTCCAGCATCTCCAAAGGGGATGTGCACCATCATTACCCACTTTTGCCTTTAGATATGTGTTTGGTAATGTCCAGTCTGAGTCTCCCTCACTGCAATGTAAATCTAACCCTTCCCGTTCTCTCCCTCCGGATGAGAAGAAGCAATTATTCCCTTCCCCTTTTTGTATGTCACTCCTCAGGCCTGTTGTTAGGCTCAGTAATTCCAAACCTTTAAGTCTTTCCTTGTAGATCAAGCATTCTCCAAATTTCTGATTGCCCTCTGTTTTCTCCTCAGCCACGTTTCCCACTTTCCCTGTGTTGAGCAGCTGCTCCTTTCTCATTCAGCTGCCCATGTTCATCTTATCTTCAGGCACTCTTCCTTGCCAGTTTGGGAAGAAGTTGAAGTGCATGGAGTTTCCACTAAAGTCATTGTCTTTACAAATCATTGTCCAGTACTTTATTCCTCCACATCTTTGTAGGACTCTTTGTAAGCAGGAGAGAGTATATTACAGAAGGGCATGTGTGGACATGGATTTTACAAGTTGATTATAATAGAAACACGGCCTTACCAAGAAGAGTTATGTGCCTTGTTCTCCTCTGTAGCTTTGTAAGTCTTCTCCTGAATCAGTAGTAGTAGTACCTGATAAGGGAGGGACATCATCACCTCTTGTGGAGATTTAAAGTATGAGATTAGACTCCTAGGTGTTGGATTCCTGGCTACCTGTAGATGCATTAGAAGAAAGAATTTTGCATGTCTCATGCTCTTGATACAATGATTGATCCTAAGCCTTTGCACATGGGAAATATTGTTACAAAAAGTGTTATTTATCAGTCTTTTATTGATACTCTACTGTGCATTTCTAGGTAATCCTATAAAATAGGCCAATTTGTCACATTTCTGCAGTAACTTTTTGAAGAAAAGGGGTCTGATTTAGAAACTCTTGTGTACATAAGTAACTTCATTAGCAAGGACTATCAAACTGATTCACATGCATAAAGCTCTTCATGAGTGAAAGTGTTTATAAAATTGTCCTCTTGGTCTTTATTCATCCCAACAATGTCATATGGAAACCAACAAAACTTTTGGCAACAGAGAGGTTACATTTGTATTTCGCTATAGAACAGGCACCTCCTCTCTGGGACTGCAGAGTGGTTTTGTGTGTAAAAGTCCCTATCCAGGCACTGAACACAATCTCTGCCACAAGGAGAAAGGAGGGCTACGGTATCTTCTGGAGGACTTTGGAAGTTCTACAACCTCTAAGACCAAGGATACTCTTTCTAGGGGGTCAGTGAAAAATGTGTTTAATCACGTATGTCACACTTCATATAATATGGCTGGGTTTGGTTAGCACTGACCATAAATTTTGCTTAAGCAGACCCCTCTGCAAACTGCCAGCTGTTCTACCTGGCCTCCCCTTCCCTTTGCATTTTTCAACTAAACTGTAAGTGTCCCTTATGCAGATGTGTAGGTGGAATGGAAGCTCACCGAGCTCTAGTGTCACTCTAGCAAGCAGGATGACTTTTGACACCATAATCTCCGAGTTAGTTGCATAAAGCTGTTAACAATTTTTATAGGTTTATTGCATAATGTTCTTGCATAAATGTATTTGACAGATTAATGTGTTTCACACAACTTCCCAAGAAAACTATATAAGTAGTATCAACAAATGAAAAGCAAGATACTTCATTATATTTTATAATTTATATTTCTATTAAAACCTGTGACCCATCATAGCATTGTAGAAGCAGAAGCCAGTTTTTTTGAATGGTGGGCAGTTTTAAACAAATCAGTGGGATTGGCATCTCACTGATGTGCGAAGGAGTATTTTTATTCAGATGGACAAGTGACTATTTTATAATGCTGAGAAGTCATCTCTTGCTCTACTAATGAAATATGCATTAAAAGAAATCAGCCAGCATAATGCCAATGAATTAACAACTAATACATAAAGAAATTATACTTGATTAGTTTAGTCAGTTTTAGTCAGTGGCCTGATGCAGACACTAAATAAATGCTGGAAATGTAGCCTGTTACCATAACAAACACTGCTAACTTGAGCATGGCTCTTCTAAAATAACTTCTACAGTTATAAGGTTAATAGAAATTTTCGACTTAGTCTTTATTCCTAATTTTGGCAGGCTGAGAATATTTCACCATAAATCACATAATTTTAATGTAAGAAGTTCTGCTATGTTTGGTCAGAATATATTTGTGAAGTTTAATGAAAATTGGATTCCTTGCTTTGGACTCTCAGCATGCTGTATCTCTAAACAGTTTTAACTACAGTATAGTTGATGTAAGTTGGTTTTGGTGTATATTAGTGTGTCTTTAATTAGTTTTGAGATTAATTTGTTATTAAAATTGGCATCCAAGCACATCTTAAGCACGGTGGTGCTTTAAATACTAACTAATAATTTAGGGTGAGATTCAACTTAATATTTTAGTGCAGTTTAAATAAAATATCAGCATTTAGTCATTGCAGGAATGGGAGTATGTCTACACCAAGGTTCTTGTCCCTAGCGCTCTATCAGCTAACTGCTTGTTAAAACGTGCCCTAAATTTTGACTGTCACCAATAAACTTATTCTGAGCATTATTTTTGGCTTCCGACCCCACTCTGGCCATGTGTAAAGCTGACAGTAAATCTACCTACACAGCTCCTATTACTGCATCAAAAACACTGCAGCCACATGGCAGAATGCTGACTTCATATACATATGTGCTGCTGACTTAAATATATTTTTAAAAACTGACAGCAGGATTGATGCTGGATCAGGTAGTGTCTATCCGTAAGACCTGAAGCTGGGTCACATGTTTGTGGCACAGAAGTGGCATAAACATAAAGGTGATGTTTTTCTGTCCACACCTGAACTAGATCACATCTGTAGCGCAGGGTGACCTGGTGGCACATGAATCTGTTACTGACAGCCAAGGAACCGTAGCTTGACATGGTTGAACTGAAGTAGCCACTTAAGCCAAGCCTCCCGTGCTGGCTTAAACTCTTGCTGCCGTTGGTAACTGAACCAAGGCTGCGTTTTCACGTTGCCATCCCTTGGCAGCAAGTTTGTCCTAGGGGGTTGTGTGAAACCGTGTGTCCCACACTTCCAACCCCTTTCTCTTCTAGCTGCTGCAGTTTGGCGCTTGGATGCTTGTGCTCTCAGTTAGTTGAAGACTTGGAATCAGTTCTCCCAAAAGAAAACTTTAGCTCCCCTAAAAATAGTTTGCTTTTTAACGCGGCTCAGGTTCGACATCCCGCTTTGGGGTGCGAGGGTACCAGCAGCTGCTTGGCACAACCCAGGAGTACAGCAGCCGCTCCTGAGCGGGGGGCCGAGGATGGGGTGAGCGGGGAACAATTTAAACTCGATGCGCAGCTCCGGGGAGCAGAGTGGCCGCTCTGGCGCCAGGCAGAGGCTGCGTGCCCGGGCGAGTGAACGCACTCCCTGCGGAAGCTGTTACGCGTTCTGTTACCGCATCCGCAGCGCGGGCTGCCCCCGACTGCCAGGACACCGGCCCTGGCCCTTGGAGGAAGGTTCTTTGGTGTTGGGAGGGCCCCTCCGCGGGGCCAGCAGAGCTCCCTCAAGTCCCTGCTAACGGCTGGCCTCTCGCCCTCGGGTGGACGCGGTCCCGGCAGCTTATCCCATGCGGCGGGGGAGGGGAGAGTCAGCAACGGGAGAAGGGCAGCAGGGAGAAGCAGAGCGGGAGTAAGTGTGCGGGGAAGATGGCGGGGGGGGAAAGAACAGGACTGGTAAAAACTTCCCTCTCCTCAGCCTTTGGGACCTGCCTGTCAGAAAGCTGGGGAGGGAGATCCCCTCCCCCTGCCCAGGGTAGCCCTTGGTGGACACCCGAAGGCGCGGACGGATGAAAAGGCGGCTGCTACTCCGCCACCGACCAGCCCCTGCCCAAGCAACAACCCGGAGGGGCCGCTCGCCCCGTCCCGTCCCGCCCCGCCCCGCCCCGCGCCTCCGCCCTCGCCCCGCCCCGCTCCCCCCGGGCTGTCGCGCCGGGGAGCGAGCAAGCGCGCGCTCGCTCCGGCACTTTGTTGTTCTCTCGCCTACCGCGGCGGGGGCCAGCGCGCATGCGCGGGATCAGGCCTTCACCACCACCCCCCCCCTCCATCCGGGTAACGCCGAATTAGCATTGCGAGCCGTGGCACAACTTTTTCCTCAGGCAAAGTGAAATCAAGGCGCGCACTCCGAAGGAAATATAGTCCCTCCCGTTTTCAGTCCTTGCCATCCCCATTGGCGGGGGCGGCGGGGCGGCAGTAGGCGGTGGAACGGCTGCGGGGCGGAGCGGGGGTGGCGAGGGGGGGCGGTGCGGAGGGGGGGCGCGGGCGGGGGCGCGGGGGGAGGGGCCCCCCTA
>JANHGN010016204.1:0-17064 GCA_024605025.1 Megaceryle maxima
ACTTTGCTCAAGGTCATCTTCTTCACTTTCTGCTCTTCAGGATAACTTTAAAGAGACACAGCACTTTATGCTGACTGCGCCAGACCTAGCATGGGGTTGTCCAATCCCTCAAAAGCCACCATATTCCTTTTTCCACAAGGAATTCCGCTACATCTAAATGTGCTGGGGGGAGAGGGAGGAGGTGTTAAAAATTTATGTACATGGATCTACAATCTAACTGGGGAAAACACACAAACAAAACATCCATCATTACATAACAGCATGCACTTTTATTAAAAAGAAAAATGCATGACAAATGCAATCTATACCCATATCTACAAAATTAAACTAGCCTACTGGGGATCTTATGAATGTTTACAAATATCTGAAGGGTGAGTGTCAAGTAGAAGGGGCCAGTCTCTTTTCAGCTGTGCCCTGTGACAGGAGGAGAGGTAATGGTCACAAACTGAAACACAGGAAGTTCCACCTCAACGTGAGGAAAAACTTCTTCATTGTAAGAATGACAGAACACTGGAAGAAGCTGCCCAGAGAGGTTGTGGAGTCTCCTTCTCTAGAGACTTTCAAGACCCACCTGGATCTGTTCCTGTGTGGCATGCCCTGGGTGTTCCTGTGTTGGCAGTGGGGCTGGACTCAATGATCTCCAGAGGTCCCTTCCAACCTCTAACATTCTATGATTGTATTTCTTCACACAAGTCATAAAATACCTTGCATTAGCATGGAAACCAACTACAAAATTTAAAATTTACTTAAGATTGAGGGGACAGGAGAGCATCACTGAGCTGAAGCATTCTTATTCCAAATGACAAGCTCTCCTGCGTTAATATTGCACTTTCAGCTATGTCTAAACAAATTTTATTTTTCCAACACTCCTGTGGTATGCTGTGAGCAATTTCTCAAAAAATCCCAGCTGCCTGTTGCAAGTGCCAATCCAGCAATTATGATAAGCATTTCTGAACACCTAATCAAAACAATGCAAGTTGTAGAGCAGCATTATTTACCCTGTTCTGCAAACACAAATCCATAACCAGTGTGTTGCTTTTGAAAACAAAGCCATTATATCCTTTCCATTTCTTCAGGTGGGGTTTTTTTTAAAAGGTATATTGAAACACATGCAATTAACTTGTCAGCTGTTGGTTTAGAGGGCACTTGATTGTTACTTATAAGGGAATCTAGCTTTGCATGCTTAAACCAAATCTAGGCATTGCATGTAACTAACAACACATACTGTACATAAATCTGGCCGAGACCAAAACCAAAAACAACAACTTTCACTATTCTGGGCACCAGAAACACTTTTTAATACAATACATGTGATCTGACAAAGATGGGAGAATCAGCCTTGGAAGCTTCCAAGAATATTTTTAAAGTCAGAGAGGGACCTACCAAGAGCTGGGTAAAGAAACCAATAAACCCAGCAACAAAACAAGTAACATCCCCCCCCCCCCAACAAACAAACAACAAACAAACAAAACAACACCACACACAAAAAAATAACACAGACACACACAAAAAAAGCAACCACTACCCAACAAAAGCATCCAAATAGAACCCCACCAACCATGGTTTGGTTAGGTTTTTTTTTAATTGACAAACTTTCAAACTATCATTTCATTTCTGAGAAGAAAAGATGGGGTATGGGGGATGTTTCTAAAGGAGACTAAACCAAACCACTAGCACAGATTTGTACAAATACGTTTAAAAACACATAAAAATTTGCTCTGTAGGAGCTCAATGCCCATGTCATTTTTGCACTCTTTATATCTTCTGTCCTGGATACTCAGCATTACTGATTACAGAGATAAACACTCTCTGAAAGACATAAGGGTGTAGCCAAAATACCTAACTGGCAATTAGTGACACCCACCCCCTCCCCACCTCCAATTCAAACAAAGTCTCCAAAGGAACAGTTCTAGAAACAATAAACATTATTTTAAAGGAAGTTTTACAGAAGGCTCTGCCTTCCCCACTTTCCTAAAGGAAAAGGTAGAAATCATACATGGCAAAGCACTTCTTAAGGACTTAAAGGGACCATATCCCAACATCTTGCCCCAGATGCATTTTCTCCTTTCAAAGCCCAAGCAAAACAACGAGGGGGACTTGGCACCACATCCTTCAGTGTTCTGGATACTGTACCAATTTAGATGCCAAATCGACTTGACTACATAGGACTGAAAACGTAGAGACACTTCCCAAAGGAATGTTTATGTATTTTTTTATGACATGTAATTGAAGTCATGGGAATGGTTGGCTAAAAATACTCTTTCTTTTCTGAACAGTTTAACTCAAAAAACAGTCAGTTCCTGATTTCTGCACCATCTGGTTCAGTAGGAAAATCTGGTATCCTATGACATATACTGTTAATTCAAACAAAGTAATAGAAGGTTGACTCTGCAAGGTATGCATTACCAAAATCTATAGGCATTTTAATTAGGAAATGCTAAGCCACTTAAAGATTAATTAGTAACTGTAAGGCTTTCTCCCTACTCTTCCACTTGATTATTGCAAGAGGTGCAGTAGTTTTCCAGTAACACTAAGTTGTTTATTTACTGCCTCTTCCCATCAGCTCAGGAAAAACATTCAGTCTGGTTTTCACAACGTACACCACAAAGCAGCATATAAAGGTCTTCCCATTTTTCTTTCCTTGCAGATCGCCTTCAAGCAGATCAGCAGTTTGGCTGCTGAGATGATTAAAAGCAGTCTTTGAATTCAGAAGCCAGTGATGCCACATGGGTTAAACCACGACAGTTTCTCAAAGACAGCTGAGTGAGAACTGGGGGAAGAGGGTAAAAGTGTATTTCTTTCGTGTGTTTTTTTTTTGCTGTATTTTGTTGATTTTTTTTTTCCCTAGATGAATCTTAACTGCACTGTTTCTCCTAAAACAAGAATTAAAACTGTTAAGAGAGAAAAACTGTTAGCACCAAAAAAAGACCTGACAGAGACAGCACTGACCTGAAGACAAATCTAACAGGAATTACAGAAGAGTTTATTGACTGCACAGTAAACGAGAACAGGAATTTTTGTTTGTGTGGAAGACACCCAAAAGTCCCTCAAGCCCTAGAGGGACAGCTCTGGACAACACTCATCAGCCAAGACAAGCAGGAGAGCTGCAGAAGAACAGGACCAGAACCACGGTGCTCAGGAAGAGGAGGGAGAATCCAAGATGTCTCCACACCTATGGTTCTGCAAAAGGCAAAGTAAAGGCAAAAATTCAAACCTTAAGACTTCAGACACACACATTATGAACAAAACAAATGATACTCTGATGGAGTGGTGAGGTAAGCAAAAAGACTCACAATTACTTCATTTTTCTTCCATCTCCCTGGACAATTTCATACCTTGACAGAAGCTTAATTCCAGGGAGAGCTGCTGGCAACTGAGGCAAGGGTATCCTACTTAAATTTAACTTGCAGATTTCTGATGTGCCCAGTTCCTCAGATTTTGAATATTTTCCTTACCCAAATTATTCTCTGTAATGAAAAAGCAATAAGTAATGGACATAAACAAAGCCTGTGCTCCATCTTAAATACAACATTCCCCAAAGGCTCACATGGCCTTTTACACCAGTCTCAGCTATTACAGAAACACTGGGGAGTTATTGCTCCTAAGATACCTTATTTTAGTGATCATCCTCCCAAGGGTTTGGGTTTTGGTTGGTTTGTTTGTTTGTTTGTTTGTTTGTGGTTTTTGTTTGTTTTTGTTTTGATGGTTTGGTTTGGGTTTTTTGCAGGCTCTGTCATTTAAAAAATGAGAAGATTTGAAAATGCCTAAGTACCCCTTATCAGCTAGGGCCATTTACAACTCAAGATAAAACTATTTCTTTTTTTCTTTAAAATCTCTGCTTTGGAGTCGTGGAGCTGTGCTGAATGCAAGGAGCAAAGACAATCGTAAACTAATACAACACACAGTTGCTCAGCACTACTCAGCAGCATAAGAAATAATCTCAACCAGCTGGCTGATATCCAGCTCTAGGGTCTTCTGTTTCAGCAGAACTGATAAAAAAACTAAACCTTTTAGAGGGTTCAGAAAACTTATCACTCATTTTTTATTGAAATTTAAAACTAAGAACAGACACTTTCTGTTTCCTTGAACAGGTCTGCAAACATTAATGCATTTTTACCTGTGAAATCCCAAACCATACTAAGCAGTTTGTCACAGAAAACACTAACTCATAACATGTTTCAAAACATAAATAAAGTTTAAAGCTTAATTATGTTTTGACAACACCAAAACCATATCCCTGGTTTCCTATGTGAATGCCTTTCAGACAGCTGCTCCTGGCATGCCTTTCCTTAAGCAGTATTTCCTCTTTGTGGAGGCAAGGAGGACACTGCTCAGTCTTCCTTTTGATAAATGACAGATTGTTTTTCTCATACAGATTCACCTCCAGAGCTGGAACAAAAAAAAAACCAAAACTTTTTTTAAAAATTACCTTTATTAATCAGAGCCACTAATTCCTGTCCCAGTCCTCTCTTCCTGAGCACTTCTCAGAGAGGATGGGCTCAGCTTGCCAAAACCACATCTAGCACTCAACCAGGTAACCTCAAACCCATGCCGAGTTTACCTAAACCTGCTGCACAGAGAAGCTCCACTGCTCAGTGGTAGGGCAGAAAAGGGGTGGGAGGTCCAGGAAGAGAAGCCTGGGGCAGGGGGGGAAACACAAGGTGGGGAAACACAAGGTGGGTGCCCCTGGCTTCACCCAATGCTAATCCTTCCCCCCAGCTTATCTTCCATACAAGCTCCAGGCCTCAACACACCTCTTTAAAATGAGAAGGCTACTTAACTGCCAGCCTCAAACACCAGGTTACCAGCATCAGCAGAAAACTCAGAACTCCTACTCACTCCTGTTGAGTCTTCTAAGTCAACACTGCCCTGCAAGTCACATTTTGTCCTTTTGCTTACAAAAGCAGTAGGTAGCAGCCTTTTATTACTCAGAAGTTTTCTTTTAAGTGACAGATTAATTAAAGCTTTCTTCCTCTAATCAGTTAAGAGATACAGTTTCCTTAAAATACATTACAAGCATCTATGCATACATTTATACTCAAGCATGCAAAGCCCCACTCAAACAAAAGGGGACAGTTCAGATGAGCCAAGAAACGTTTGTCAGCCTCAGTTTTCAGAGCCTGGGTCTTTACCTTCGGTAGTTTTGCCCATTGCCCACAGAAGTTTTGTTAAGATTATAAATTAATGTAAAGCTGTTTGACAAATCCAAAGTATCATTTAAATACATTTTCAGAAATAGACTGCAATTTCAAAGTAAAACGCTTTGATTTTACCCCGCTGTTTATCACAGTTACATTTCCTCTTTAAACTCAGTGGTTCACAAGATCTTCTTGCAGACACCTTCAGAAAGGCCTTAGCATCTCTGCCCAAAGGGAAGCCTCCCCTATAACCAGAGCAGGGACTTAATGAAGCCTGTTGGCCATGGCAAACCATCAGTTCAGTGCACGGTGCCAACACAGATCACTACCGTAACCCTCCCTCCCCAGCCATACAGCAGGAACTCCCCATCATGGACACCTGGCCCCTCTCCCCACTAACCCACCTCAATCTTGGCCGTTCACCAAAACAAACCAATCTGCAACAGAACGAGGCAAGTGCTGATTTTTACCAGAGATGTCACCCAGGCCTGGATTCAAGCAGACGTGACAGCCTAGCAGTAAAAGGTGAAACACTTCACCTCAACGGCTCAGAGATGCGGTCATGATTATGAAGAAAATATTCTGCATGTGGAAAAGGAGAAACTGGATTTTCAGGCATGAAGTTTAGCAGGAAAAAGAAAAAAAAAAAATCCCCACAACTTAAATTACTACTATGAGAAAACAAAGAAGACAATGCTAAAGTAGAAATTAATCTAAACAAAAGTGAAAGAGACTGCCAGCATTCAGGTCATTATTCCCTTGGGGAACTGCAGAAGTCTTCAAAACTTCCTCATTCACATGTATTCTGGGTCCCTTATTTTTGATCTTTGATTTTTTAGGCTTTCCAACTCCCCTTTTTACTCTTCTGTATAAAATTTAAGCAATAAATTCCAAGTTTAGGGGGAGGGGGATGTTTGGTTTGGGTTCTTTTAAATGATGCAAAGCTGATGTTCTCATGGTAAATCATATTATTCCAGATGCTGGGATTACAAACAAGTTCTCATTTGCAAACTGATTGAAATGAAGTTCAAGGAGCTCAGCCACACAGAAAAAAGGACAAGCTGGAGTTCCAAAATTCTCAGGGTTAAAAGTTTATTATGAAGCGCAACTTCAGATCAATGCTGTCTTTCTAAGACTTAATAGAACCAAAGACAGAATTAGCAAAAGGAAACAGTAATGAAATTCTGATTCCAAAAGATGGATCATCAAGAACAATTTTATTCCACTTGCATATAAATGTATGCACAAATATTTGTAACATGTTTTAAGGAAATGTTATCTCTTAAGAGAGCTGGGCAGACAGATGAGGCACACGTAGCAGAGCTGCAGAAGAGTATTAAACAAGCTTCAAAACAACCCAACAGCTTAACATATGCTACAGGTCTACATACTTACTAATGCTATGCATGCACAAAACTCCCTCATTTCTGTACTGTAAGTACTCAACGATTAAACTACAATCAAGCAACATTTACTACATTTAAATTTACAATATCTATAAAGGAGGGAGGGGGGTGGGGGGAAGAGGAAGAAATGAAAACAGCGAATGTCATTTTAAAGCCACCCTCTTGTTGCATTAACAGCTTCCTTCTCTTCCTCAGTTTACCTTCCTCTAGATAACACTGTATTTTTATGTTTACATAAACAAATATACAGTAGCTATAGGAGAGGTATATTAAAAAGAGCTTTTTTTCAAGTACAGAAACCTAGGAGCCACACAGTATTTTATGAGGACCTCTGAAAATGAACAGAATCAAATCTTCAACAATACAATGGAAAAAAAAAAAAATCATCTATCTCCCAATGTTTTCGGGCAAGACATAGGGAATAGATGTAGTTTTTCAAGTTATCTTTCAAATGAGGAGAAAGCAGAATGCAATAAAACTACTGTAACAGCTCAGTACTCAGTACTGCAGACGTAAAACTCCAGTTACAAATAAATTTACATAACTAAGCACAGAGAGAACAACAAGTTTGCTGTTTGTCTCAAAACTGTATAATGGTATCTGACAGAGCAGGTGGGTGGAAAAAATAATCACCCCTTTGCAGAGACCATAATTTAAAGAAAAATCAATTTTACAGGGTCAGAGCTTCAGAATGAGCTATCTCTACCTTAAAAATGTGCTGATAAGGTAAGTTTGCTGCAGGCACAAAGACTATGTGATAGCATGACAAGGAGACTGGAAATAACTCCAAAGTCCTGACCCATCTCCATTTTTTTTCTATGTTTGTCCATTGGATACTATTTCTAAATTTTGCAGGTGCATGAGGAGGCAATTTTCACCTTCCCTGTAAGAAAATAAAAAAATAACTGTATTACCTAAATTTGAGCTGTGTATGTGTTCCCAAACAGTATAAGGTTTTGCTCACCCTCCCCCCTGCCCCCATCTTGAACTCCTACTTGACATGTACTTTGTTTTACTAATTGCAATTCCCAATTTACCTAAATCGCTCAAACTGCCATACTGGATCACATTGGTAGACTACTCTGAAAAGGAGCAATTTTTAAATTATTTTACTAACAGGTACAACCAGTTTTGCCCCATTCCTGTCATACACTATCTGCTGTGATTGAATAGATAAGCTCTGCTCCAGGGGAAGACAGATCATAAGAGAACGAACAGAGAATTCCTCTCTGGATTAGCCCAAAATGGGTCAGTGGGAACTGAATAAAGTTATCCATCCCCGAACTCAGCTCCTTGAAGACTTCTGCCTTTTGCAGTGACTTGACACTTACTTTTGACAATTGAGAACCAAAGAAGGGGGTCAGCTGTGAAAAGACGCTGTTGCAGGTCACCCAGAGACAGAAGGGACTAACACCTTAATTCAATACTATTACACAAACTTCAGCAAATCTGGTTTCAGAGGTTGGTGCTCCTTCCCCAGAGAAACTCCCTGATCTTTTAGCTGGGCCCATTCTACTGCTTGTAGCCATTTTCTGACTCACGTCTCTGAAGCATCTGCCAGAAGATGATACCTACCAAAAAAGGCAGACCTTGTTTTGTTTTGTTTTTTTTTTTTCCAACACGGCCTAGGATCATAAAACCAGCCCAGTTAAGAGATCAAAAAGCACTGAAAAGGCTGAACTAACAAGAGTGGTGGCCACTGGTGGAAGCAGGAAGAGCAGTATTCAGCAGGTCAGTTGCCAGCTGAACAGCAGTGTTTAACCATGGTGGCATGGGTTACACACTGTGGCATGTACTGCTGCTGACCCTTATTTCCATCATGTAACATTTTGTTTGGTAATTACTTGAGTCACTGTCAAGTATTTGCTCTGATACAAAGCACAGTATCAAAATAATCCTATATCCTCCATATAGCAAGAAGCTTGAAGTGTGGTGGTTTGTTACTTTATTTTTTAATAAACACTCATATATATACAGGCATGTATGGCTGGCATTCAAATTGATGCCCTTGAACAGTCATTATTCCCATTTATTTTGTTTTGCCTTTATTACATGACCAATTTCTCACAAGGAAAGGTAGGTATTTTTGGTAACTGAAGACATCCCTAGTGCTTTTGGAATCTACAGCAGAGTACAAGATTTAATAATCAAGTAGCTCTCTAAAGGGTTGTTTTGGGGTTTTTTTAATCAAAATTAATTAAAAAAAAGAAGACAAATACTCCAGTTTCAGAATCAATGTCACATTATAATAAAGGGCTGAAAAGTGACCTATTTAGGGCTGAAGACTCAAAACCACACACCAGCTGTTACTGGCTGATATTCTCATATGGCTGGTATCACCAAAAGGGGAGGAATATGTGTTTTCAAAACCTCAACTGTAGGTATTTTGAAGGAGAGTCGGGAAAGGAGGGCAGATTTCAGATCAAGTTGTGAGAACAAGGGCTCAGCAGACCAACTGCATTCAGCTTTAAAAAAAAAAAAAAAAGAAAGAAAAAAAAAAAAAAAAAAGAAAAAGCAGGTCAGAACAAAAGTTTTGACTTCTCCTAAGAGGAGTCCTTTGAATTATTCCAGGCTCAATCTCGTTATCAACACTGTTTTTGGCCATCCTCAGCCTGGCATCAAATGCTGTAAACTCCCATCACAAGAGCAGCTCTAAGAGTTAACCAAGCTTACAGGAAGTCATTTTGTATATTTTCAATTTGCTTTACTTTTAATCTTCTTACACCACGGGATTTTTTCAAAATCCCCCAAATTCAAATCCAATAACACACAGCTTTAGTGTTACATGTTAAAACCACACAGACAGCTCACCTAACAGCTTCAATGAACCTATTACCATGTATAAAACCAATTATATTTTTTTACCAGTATCAGTCTAGAACTCCGTCTCTTCACTGCTTGGATACAAGGAGGTATGTAACTAGTCTATACACTAATATAATGTATATACACAGATGTACATATATTGTGATTTTAATGTCATACATAAAATATGCAAACATATTTGCACACATCATATTGACACATTAGGTGACTAATACAATGTGTGTATACATATACACAAACATTTGACAGATATGAGTATTTCTTTATTAAACTCAAATACATTTTTTTCAGCTCCCGGTTATTACATACATTTTTGAAAGATGTGACAGATGTCAAAATATTCAGAGTATTCAGGATTAAGGATGTAAATTAAGTGTAGAGACACAGCCTTAAAAATAAACAAGTAATAGCTTGGAGACATGTTTCAATGCAGAGGTGAGCTAAACAAACTGTGGATGGAGCAGGTTGACCAGTGAGGTTGCACAGGTTCTGTCCTTGGAGCTTCCTTTTCGAGACTCAAACGCAGAATGCCCTGAGCAAGCTGATCTGATCCCAGAGCTGGCCCTGCTTTGGACAGGGAATTGGACCACAGACCTCCTGAGAGATCCTGTGATCTCATATACTAATTTATTGATCAAGTCTCCACACCTAACAGCTTCTGTTAATTATTTTACCAAGTCACAGAAAAAAAATATCCTGCTCAAGAAACACAGCTGCCAATTCATGAAGCAGCTACATGGAGTTACGATAATCTTAAACTGTTTGCTAAGAATTGTACTGGAGAAAGACTGCCAATTAAAAGAAATTATCATACCTTTTCTTCATACAACTTATAAACCAAAATGTTTATTATCATTTACTGTTTATTAAACACATGCAAAGAGAAAGTCATTAAAAGCCCTCAAAGGCTACCTATACTTCTTGTAGGTTTGCCATTACAATTAAACACTGATCAATTTAAACTGACCGAGAAAGATCACTTTCAACTGTGACAAAGAGCTCATGGGGAAAAAAAAAAAAATTAAAACATCAAAATCTAGTCAGCACAGGAGCAGATCACTTCTTTCCCCCTCAAAAAGGCATCTGAATAGAATGCGAGTCTTAAAATTGTCTGTTTCTCATTAATCAAACAAAAGACAAATGGGGAAGCAAGGGAGAAGCTCCTTTTTTATTCTTCTAATTCGTCCACTTGCCTGCCAAGGATCCTTATGACACGCCAGAATCCACAGCATCTGCCCTTATATAGGAAGTGCAAAAGGGACCCTTCAAATGCAAGACCTCTGCCAGGGGAAGAGGAATCAGAACTTTATACCGTGAACAAAGTAAAGGCTTAGTTCCCCTTCTCACATTGCAAAGTCCTTTTTAAATATCAAATGATGTTAATTTCTTCAGAAAACAAACAAATAAACCCCATCACTTTAGTTTTTGCTTGAAAATTAAACAATGAAGAAACAAGTATTTGGGGTTTTCCACTAAAGAACGTAACATAAACAAGATTAACAAAATTAAGAACCTATACAGCATTATATTACCCAGGGTTTGGGTTTGGTTTTTTCCCAAAAAAAAAAAAAAAACCACACCAAAAAAACCACCAAACAACCCACACCCCATGCAAGCTGTCAGGCAACATATTTTTTGTCACTTAACCTCCTGAGGAGCAGCTTGTATAATACCAATGTCTTAACAACTCGACTTCAGTTAGGTGGTAAAAGACTCTCACTTATAAACCTGGAGGTAGAGCAGCAAGCAGAACAGGCATGGCAGAAATCCTGATAACCTCAGTGTGCTAAAACCTGCTTTATAAATTGGGAACATCCACGCAAATTCATAAGGATAGTTACTGTCTGTTGCATTTATCTACTGACGTCAGAAAATTAATGGAAAGAGATTAAATGGAAAAGCAGCTACCGAAGAATATGACAGTGTCACTAATTATGAGAGCTTTTGGCCAATGGATTTCCTAACCCAGTGAGTATGATTCACGTGAGCGGCAGAAGCAACATGCTAAGCAACCATGACATCACTAGAGCATCACTAAGGAATATTTCCTTTAAAGCTGAAAAAATAAATAATCTACCTGTAATTTTAGGAAGGAATTCTTCATGTGTAATATAGAAATAATTTTTTTTGTTTCAGATTTCCCTCTTCCTTATACCATTTGCTGTGGAAGCAAAGTAAAGGTTCCTTAATGCTTTCCAGAAAGCATTTGTTAAAATGGCAGGAAAAATGTTTAATTTCAGAAAAGAGATCTAAAGCAAAGCTAATTAAAATATAAAAATTTTAAACTTTAGCATATGAAGATGGTTTAAGTGAGGCACATGCACACAGGCAATTCCTATTATGAAATATTTTAATATTATAAAAGCAGTCACTTGGTCAAAACATCAACCTTGGGTATAAAGACTGACAAAGACAACCTGATTCCAAGACAACCAGATGTTAAAGCAACCCCATTACCAAACCTTAAAAAAGAAAAAAGGTAAATGCAAAGCCTCAGACATGCATGTGGAATGACAGAACAAGATGGAAAGCTTCTGCAGAAGAGCGGTACCCATTCAAGCAAACCTTTCAAGGCAAAGGACCTCTCTGGAAAATCTGGATCTCACTAAGGCAGACACCATTGCAGAGGTCTCTGAACACAGACACTGCCTGGATTGGTTTTGGTGCAAAAACCAAGCTCCCTTTCTTTCAAGCACCTTTACAGTGGCACTGCCTACATACACTATCTGTAAGGCCAGGGCTACAGGGACCCAACAGAAATGCCCAGCCCTCTGTGGTCTATCCTGAGGCACCGTCTCAGTTGTAAAACCTCATTATTTTACTTCAGCTATGCACCCAAGGCAGAGATTTCCTTTTATTGCATTTATACAGCAAATGGTTGCATCAAGCTCTTAAAACGCAAATGAGTTTTGTAACTGGAAGCTTTAAACCCTCGAGCATCTCTATAACCGCTCAGCTCGATACACCCTGCTCAACATTGGCAACATCACGCCTGAAAGCAAGAGCCTGTGGCTGGCAGCCTCGGTGGTGGGGACTGTGAACCATCTGCTCTCGTCCACCGGGTATCGGGGTCCCTCCTGGGAAGGGCACCTGAGCCACAGGCCTGCACCACTCTGCCCAAGGGGGAACGCTCAGCTTCACACTCTGCTTTCAGGCTACACGTTGGCTTTCGCCTCACGCCCACCCCCTCCCTGAGCTCCCCTTGGTAAAAGACGGAGGCAATACTAGCAGAGGACAGAAGCCGACGTCTCAAGGCCAAGATCTGGCAAGCAGGGGCCAAAGAAGAAGAGAAGATAACTCTCCCCTCCCACACCTTTAGGGTTTTTTGTTGGGCTCTGTTGGGATTTTTTTGAGGGGGTGGGGGAAGCACCGACACCCAGCCTCGTCGGCTCCTCCTTTGAGGTGCGAGATTGTGCAGCCCGCCAGGGTCCTCCCGGCTCTCCCCGGCAGTAGCCGCGGTGCGCTCACACCTCCGGCCAGAGGGGGGTGAACGTGGGGACCCCTCCAAGCCCCACCCTGAACGGGGCCCGACGGAGAGTGCGGCGATGCCGGGGGCGGGCGGAGCCGCCCCCGGGGAAGGGAGGGGAGGAGAGGGCAGGGCAGGGGCGGTCGCGGAGGTGCACGGGCTGCGGGCGGGCGTAGCGCGCACGGCGGCGCCTCTCTGCTGCACTGCAGAGGCGCCATCTTCTCGCGCCTCCGCGCCGCCCGGCCCCGGCCCGCCTGCCACGGGCGGGAGGAGGAGGTGGGGTGGGTGGGCACAACACGGTACGGCCCGGGCCCGACCGCCACCACCTCCCAACTCACTCCCGAGGTCGCCGCCTTCCCGCCCCCGCAGGGCTGCTACGGCAGCCCGCGGGGAGCTCCCCACCGTCGCCCCACACACCTGCGTGTGGATGGACGACGAGGAAGGAGCTGCCCTGCCCTCCCGCGGCAGCACCCCCGCCGGAGGCGGAGGTGTCCGCTCCCCGGCTCCGTGCCCCTAACTCCCGCCCCGCGGGGGGAGCATCGCCGGGCCTCCTACTCCCCCTCCCGCAGCATGCCCCCACGGGGGGCGAGTTTCCCAGCCCCCGGCGGAAAAACCCCCACGGTAAAGCCGGCGCCCCGCGGGATACGCTCGGCCCTCCCCCGCCCCGCCCGCCGGCTGGCGGCGCGGCCGCTCCTCCTCGCGGACCCCTGCCACCGCCCCCCGCCCACCCGCCACGCTAGACGGCTCCGCGGGCGGCGGCCGAAGTTGACGGGGAAGCGAGCAGGTAGCTGCAGCCGAGTAAGCAAAGGGAGCTAGCCCAGGCGGCAGAGCCAGCCCCGACCGCCCGTGGCCCGTCACGGACATGGGTGACAGGGAACGCTGGCGCCGGCGGCTCCCAGACGGCTTCCTCTTCGCCGCCTCCACCACCCCCCCAGCTCGCCGCCCCGCTCGGCGGGAGCGGCCCTATTGTTCGGCGACGGGAGGACGACAGCAGCCGGGGAAGAAGCCGCCCGGCTGCGTGACGGGCGACGGCGACCCGCGCCCCCCCGCCGCGTCCGAGCCCACGCCGCAGAGGCGGCCGCGGGCAGACAAAGCACCGGAGAAGTGGAGGAGGACGGCGGGGAAGCCCCTACCCTGCCGCCCCCTGCCCCTCTTACCTCTAGAGCCCGAGCGGCGCCGGAGGCCAGCAGCAGAAGGGCTAAGTGGGGCAGCATCGCGGCGAGCGGGGGGAGGGGGGAAGGAGGGAGGCCGGCCGGCTAGACGCGGCGGGGTCCGGCTGTAAATCCGCGGGGTTGCTCCGCTGCCGGGAAGAGTGACTGAGCTGCGGCGGCACCAGCCGAGCGCCGCGGTGGGGCCGGTCAGCTGATAGCCCGGCCCGCCCCGGAGCGGGCGGTGCGGCCCGGCCCGGCACGGCCCTCCCCGCCCCGCCGAGACCCCCTAGCGGTGGCGCTCGGGCGGTGCAGCGCCGGCGGGCGGCCCTCAGCACTGGGCGGGCCGGGCGCGGCTGGCCCTTTCTCCTCGGTTCCCACCGCACAGTTCACCCCTCCTTTCCCTGGCAAGGGCCGGTCACCGGTGAGGCTTGGCGGCTCGGTGCGGTCTCGGGCCGCACCCCGGCCGGCCGTACACCGGGGAGAGGGGTTGCTTTCGTACCGATGGTTGGCAGGTGCAACACCCGTCTCGGCTGCTCCATAACCATTTCCAAAGCTACCGCACCGCCCTGTCCGCCGCGGCACGAAGCCCCCAAGGCCTTGATGAGCTTCTCTGAAGTGTGTACAGAAATACAACCCTCAACCTTGCAGGATGTTCACAAAAAAAAAAAAAAAAAAAACCCACCAAAAACCACAAGTCCAAACATATATGTGATTTAGAGGCTATTTAATAAATTCTGCCTTTTCTGGGAAGGTTGCACACCAACCTGGGATCTTCAGTTACTCCCCGGGAGGAGGTGATGAGTAAGCACAGCCGTTTGGCCACGGAGGCTGTACCAGACAGCACCAGTACATACTCCTAAAACCTGAGCCTCCTGTTGATAAACCTGGGGAGACAGCCGTGGTCTCCGCGGTTTTCCTTTGCCCACTGCTGATTGCAAGATCAAGGCAAAATTGGTGAGAGTGCTATCAATAACAAAGGCATGCAGAAACATTGGGAGAGCTGAGGCTTATGGCAGTTGAACGAGGAAGAAAATCAAAATGCAAGGCTTTGTCAAATAGCTTCTAATTGGGAGGCCAAAGCAAACTTACTTTCTCACCCTCTCAACAGCATTGTAATAATTGGAATAGTAAACCTGCAAGGAGAGCTAAAAATGTGTATTAGGAGAGTTTTATGGTGAAGCAGCTGATACTGTAGCCCAAATTCAGTGTGACACAGCCTCTGACATTCTGCCTCTGACCTGAGGATGCCATGGAAGCATCTCTGCTCCCACTAAGGCTTCCAAGACAGCCGCTACCAGAACCACCCCATAGCAGGCACCTGCAGTCAGACCACGTAAGGTGCAGCTGGTGGACATCTCCCTGGTGTACAGCTCAGTATGAAGCCTGGGCTGCACTGTACTTGCTGCCACTCCCACACTTGCCTCCTGTTGAAGTCGGCACTGAAACACTTGGCCAAAGCTGCATCCAGATACAGTGGGATGCTTGCTGGGTGTAAACAATCTGGGCTGCTCTGTCAGGCAGGCTGTATCGTGCAGTGAGAGACGGTAATGCCACAGCATTTGACTCCCAGGCCCTACAGTCAGAAGACCATTCTCATGCAAACATGAATCTTCTCATACAAGTCAATGAACTGGTAACATATGAAGGCTCTTTGTGGAATTGCTTGAGTCGCACTTACTGAATTTGAGAGATCTCTGACAGGGAGATAACAAATGAGGCTCCTCCCTCCCCAGACATACAGATGTGAAGTATATCCAACAAGTGCCATTAGTAGGTGCTCTGAGGACACTAGCACCCATGATACACCACCACCTGTAAATTAAAATGAGTTAAACAACAACAATGGCAGGCTTCACTATAATAATTTCATACTGTCATATGCTTGTTAGGGTAATGATCACATGGCTTTGGGGGGTCAGGGAAGGATTTGCCAGGCAAATGTTTCTAACCGGTTAGCTTCTAAACTCTGCCACTGGAAAGGCAGTGCCATGGTTCCAAATAAGCAACATCCTGCTAAAGCTGATGGAGGCCATTCAAAAACAATTCTTTCCAGAAACAATGGAGGCAATCAGAAGGAAGCTCTTTGCAAGTTCTAAAAAAAAAAAAAAAAAAAGGCTTCCAGATGGGATGGAAGACCAAAATAGATTTGTGTAACCCTTTTATTATAAGTTGGCTTGGTAGTTCTTTGTAATCACTTCTTCCCTGTGCTGAAATCAAACAATATTTCAGCTGCTGCTTCTCTGGATGAGCCAAGCCTGCTTCCTGCCTCACAGTGGGCAGGCAGGCAGACTAGAGGTCCCTTTTGCCTATGGCTAGGAGTGGGACAGACCTATGGGATTGTGCACCTTGTGGGAGAGCAGGAAAGGATCTAGTGAAAAGGTGGGGAAAACTTAAAGGTGTTCCCATTTACACCCAGTAAAAACTAGTGACAATATCGAAGAAACAGTGACAATGAAGATTTAATTGTCAGCCACACTGAAAAGATCACAACTAAAGCCTCTTTTGAAGGCTGTTTCTAAGGTCTACAGAATTTAAACATGACCCCCTGTCTTTCTTCAGGATCTGTATAGTGGGTTATAGAATCATAGAATTGTCAGGGTTGGAAGGGACCTTAAAGATCATCTAGTTCCAACCAAAAACTTCCAAGGATGGGGATTCCACCACCAATCTGGGCAACCTGTTCCAGTGTCTCACCACCCCCATGGTGAAGAAATTCTTCCTAATGTTGAACCTGAATCAACCTCTCTAGTTTTAATCCATTCCCTTTAGTCCTATCACTGCCCGACAGCCTAAAAGGTCCTTCCCCAGCTTTCTTGTAGGCCCCCTTAAGACACTGGAAGGCCACAATAAGGTCTCCTCAGAGCCTTCTCTTCCCCAGACTTAACAACCCCAACTGTCTCAGTCTGTCCTCATAGGAGAGGTGCTCCAGCCTACTGATCATCCTTGTGGCCCTTCTCTGGACACGTTCCAGCACATCCATGTCCTTCTTATAACAGGGGATCCAGAACTGGACACAGTACTCCAGGTGAGGTCTCATGAGAGTGGAGTAGAGGGGGAGAATCACCTCCCTCGACCTG